>JASEVX010000004.1:124643869-124857241 GCA_031761405.1 Serripes groenlandicus | reverse complement strand
ACCAAGCCTAGTTGTGCATATTGTTGTTGTGTTGCACTGGAATTATTTTAAATGAGTTATGGTCCACTTGAATTTCTCATACATATGTATATTGTCAGGCACCAGCTGGGGTATTCATCACCTTCAGTGATATTTCTAGTTTTATAATGTCTTTTTTTCTAGTCAAATAATAGTAACATCTTTTCATGGTGGTTTGTTAATCTCTTTCATTAATTTTATGATTACTTATTTATTATTTGTGTGTGTTGTGCTAGATAAAGTGAATGGTAATATGCAAGGATTACCCAACGATGATTTGTCCGTGCAAACTGGTATATATCACAACTAAGGCCACAAGATATCCTCTGCTCATTGATCCACAAGGTCAAGGAAAAAAATGGATTAAGAATAGAGAGAAGACAGAGAATTACAGGTAGAGTACTTAATAAAAAATGTTATTGTGTTAATGTTGATCAGGGATGCTGAAAAAGTGTCCTATTATAGCTAGGTTGAAGAGCTGATAAACGCTTGGGACTATTGTGTCAAATTAGGTTATTGAAAAAAATCATGTGAACCATTTCAATCAATGTTGTAATAAATTTTCAAAAAGCTATTTGGGAAAAAACGACATGCTTATTTTTATGTCAATTAAATCTTAATTTGATCCTATCAGGTGTCATGTTTTGACAGCCATCATTAACAATCATGCCAGAAAAACATGTGCATGACACGGCATCAGCATTTGGGTTCCTTTGTCAACTAAAAATTAAGTGGAGGAGTTTTATTTATACCTTCGAAGAAGAAGGGTATATAGTAGTCACTGCGTCGGGCTATCTGTCTGTTGGTCGGAAGCCATATTTTGTCCGGCCTATTTCTAACACAACACTGGAATTCAATAAAATTTTACATGAAAGCTTATATACCAAGAAGAGATGTGCTATTTTAAAGGGGTTACAATTGCATGTATATTCTACAGAGTATGGCCATTTTACTTATCTAAGTTATGGTGTAGGTCAAGGTGCTGTTTAAGGGGGATATTTATCATCTTCAGTGATAGTTCTAGTTTTATTATATTAATGAAACAATTCAAACAATGAAGCTATGGAGATCTGCTTGTAGCCAGCTAAGCCATTTACACCAATATGATTGCACAGGCAACATTTGTGACAACGTCTATTGCATCAAATAGCAATGAAATGGTAATATAATATTCAGATAATAATTCCATTATTACATATTGAATTTTCTTTTCAGGTGACATCTCTTAACCACAAGTACTTTAGAACCCATCTGGAGGATGCTCTATCTCTGGGTAGACCTTTACTCATTGAGGATGTAGGAGAGGACTTGGATCCTGCATTAGATAATGTACTGGAAAAGAACTTCATAAAATCAGGTTCAACATACAAGGTAAGTCATAGTCTAATACAGAATAATTACTATCTGTAACTCTAAAGGAATTTCTTAAACTTCACTTAAATAGATATAAGCCATGCTCTAGAAGAAAAAAAAGGTTATTTGTAACAAATGCAGATAAAGGTATATCAATGCATTCAAGCAATGTAACTATCTAATTAACAGAACAGAGTCGGACCAGACTACACAAATGTGCAGGTTGACCTTGGTCTCCAGTACTGGAAATGCCCTAAGCTTGTTTTTTGGAGCACATCTTATATAGTAGATGTGGATGTTTTGTCTGAAACCAATCATTATTTGTATATTACCTGTGACAAGGCTTGGCACTGAAACCTTGCCATTCTCTTATTATAAAATGTTCAGTTTGAAGAATTGAACAACTTTTCTTTTGTAATCCTTAACTTTCAGATATACAGTGTGGTAATAGTTCTTTGAGTTTAAAATTGATAATGCATTTGATGCAATTTCAGGTGAAAGTAGGGGATAAAGAATGTGACATCATGTCTGGATTCTATTTGTATGTAACAACCAAATTTGCAAACCCATCTTACACTCCAGAGGTAAGCTCCTGATAATTTCCTATATTTGTTTAATAATTTTTAGCTGGACTGGCATTCAACCAGTCAAGCTTTTTTTATGGCGAATTGTCCATGCGTACATCAACATCTTCTCCTCTGTAACCAGTCAGTCAATTTGGATGAAACTTTACAGAAAGCATCCTCTCAATGTCCTCAATAAAATTATTCAGATTTTAAGGATCCATGCAGAATTCTGGTTTCCATGTCAACCCCCCCCCCCAAAAAAAAAGATTTCCAAATCATTTTGTATTTTTTTTCCTTTGGTTACCTTCTTTCAGATTCCTTCAAATCCTGTTGATTGGTCAAAAAACATTGCTGTCAGGGGGCAGGGCTGTTTTGCCTTATATGGCTATAGTGGAAACTTTAAAAATCTTTTTCTTCATAGGTATATGGCCAATTTCTGAATAATTGTGTAGAAATGTTCCTTGGGTGACCCTCTATCAGATTCCTTAAAGCCATTTTGATTGGTTGAAAAACATGACCACCAGGGGGTGGGTTGTTTTTGCCTTATATTCCTTTAGTGAAAACTTTAAAAATCTTCTTCTCCATAGCAAGTGGCCTATTGCCAAATAATTTTGTAGAAATGTTCCTTGGGTGAACCTCTATCAGATTTCTTCAAGCCATGTTGATTGGTCGAAAAACATGGCCACTTGGGGGAAGGGGCTTTTTTTGTATTATATGGCAATAGTGATTTAACTTTTGCCTAATACGGTGGAGCAATACTGGCCCTCTTAGGCCTCTTGTTCTATCAATATAAGCCAAGCATGCTAAATCTAAATGTCTTAAAATTAAAAATGTATTATGTAATAAACTAACTTGCTCGTTGTATACATAATGGGACTTAAAACTTATCTTAAATGAAATTGAAATGGATTGAATACACTTCTGGAGATTTCCTTTTCCTGGAATTGGGCTAAAGATCAATATTGTGATAAACTCTTACATTTAGTGCTACATGTATTTGTATGTTTCTCTACCCCAAAAATAGGTTAGTGCTAGGACATCAATTATCGACTTCACTGTGACAATGAAAGGTTTGGAAGATCAGCTTCTGGGTAGAGTCATTCAAACAGAAAAACAGGTAAGTCATTCACATATCTCCCTTCTTAATGCTTTTTATCCCCCGCTTTTTCGGAGAAAAAAAAGGGGGGTTATTAATTTCGGTTTGTCCGTCTTGTCCGTCTGTCTTGGTGACCGAGTACTTGTGGGGTGTTTGTTTTTTCTAAAGCCCACCCACCACCCTTAAAAAGACACTTAGATAAATAGTTCTTTTTAATTTTTTATAACGGGTATCTCATTTGCATATTAATGTTATTCATTCCGTAAAAATGTCGTTTGTTGCTGTTTCCGTGCAATAACTGCCACAAATGTGAACCGTTTTTTTTTTTCAAACTTGGTAACAAGGTTAATTGTCTTAAGGGCTAGGCCAAGTTCGATCGTCACTTTCGGTGGAGTTATGGCCCCTTAATTAACAAAAAATGTTGTTTGTTGCTGTTTCCGTGCAATAACTGCCACAAATGTGAACCGTTTTTTTTTCAAACTTGGTAACAAGGTTAACTGCCTTAAGGGCTTGGCCAAGTTCGATCGTCACTTTCGGCGGACTTTATTCGGTGGAGTTATGGCCCCTTAATTAACAAAATATGTCGTTTGTTGCTGTTTCCGTGCAATAACTGCCACAAATGTGAGCCGTTTTTTTTATACGACCGTTTTTTAAAAAAGGTCCGTATTATGGTATGGTATGGTCATGTCCGTCCGTCCGTCCGTTCGGGTTTTCCGCACTTTTTTCTTACATACTTTGAGCTATTGAGCTGAAATTTTGTATAAGGCTTTGTAGTGATGTGTCACAGATCAAGTTCATATTTCCTGGGATTTCGTCAATTTTTGAATGAGTTATGCCCCTTTTTGGACTTAGAATATTTGTTAGAATATTTGTTTTCCGCACTTTTTTTCTACATGCTTTGATCTATTGAGCTGAAATTATGTATATGGCTTTGTAATCATGAGTTACAGATCAAGTTCACATTTCCTCGGATTTCGTCAATTTTTGAATAAGTTATGCCCCTTTTTGGACTTAGAATATTGGTTTTCCGCACTTTTTTCTTACATACTTTGAGCTATTGACCTGAAATTGTGTATTAGGCTTTGTAGTGATATGTCACAGATCAAGTTCATATTTTCTGGGATTTCGTCAATTTTTGAATGAGTTATGCCCCTTTTTGGACTTAGAATATTTGTTAGAAAGAATATTTGTTTTCCGCACTTTTTTTCTACATGCTTTGATCTATTGAGCTGAAATTATGTATATGGCTTTGTAATCATGAGTTACAGATCAAGTTCACATTTCCTCGGATTTCGTCAATTTTTGAATGAGTTATGCCCCTTTTTGGACTTAGAATATTGGTTTTCCGCACTTTTTTCTTACATACTTTGAGCTATTGACCTGAAATTATGTATTAGGCTTTGTAGTGATATGTCACAGATCAAGTTCATATTTCCTGGGATTTCGTCAATTCTTGAATGAGTTATGCCCCTTTTTGGACTTAGAATATTTGTTTTCCGCACTTTTTTTCTACATGCTTTGATGTATTGAGCTGAAATTATGTATATGGCTTTGTAATCAAGTGTCACAGATCAAGTTCACATTTCCTCGGATTTCGTCAATTTTTGAATGAGTTATGCCCCTTTTTGGACTTAGAATATTTGTCAATTTCTGCATGAGTTATGCATTTTTCATAGTTTCCCATTATTCTTTAACAACTTATTCCTGAACGACTTTATTAACTTTTTACAAACAAACAATATATCAAAACAAAGAGGAAACTTACAAAGAAGTTCCTGACGGGCGTATTATGTACCGTTTGCGGTACTCTTGTTCAAACTTGGTAACAACCTAGGCCAAGTTCGTTTAATTTACCCTAAAATACATGTTCAATAAAAAGTCTACTGACATGTTTAAACCTAACCTCAACATTTTCCTACAATATTTCCTGCAAGCAGGGGATTTAAATTTCATGAATTTGCTTGTCATCTTTAATATATGCTGGAAGAATTCCTTTTTACATTGAAGAAGTACACAATTTTATTTGAAATTTTCAAATAATTATTGCCTGTTCATTTTCTTTTTAACTGTTTTTATACTCATTTACAGCAATGTACACCAATACTATCCTTATTGGATTTTTTATTCTTTCTTTTGCATCCCGTTTTATTGTTTGTTTGTGTATGCGATAACAAAAAATCATGTAAACTGAATAATCACTTTAACAATTAGAAAACAAATCTCTGTACTGTATTATAATTTCAGGAACTAGAATCTGAAAAGGTCAAATTGATGGAAGATGTTACTGCCAATAAAAGGAAAATGAAAGAATTAGAAGATAATCTACTCTTTAAGCTGTCAAGTACAAAGGTAAATTTAACTAGTTTTGTAATATCCATGTACAGTATTTTTGCAGCACTCTTTTTTCCTTCATTGTTTGTTGTTAACTTTAAGCTTTAAACAACATCTCCTTCTTAACCACAAGACTAATTTCAACCAAACTTTACAGGAATGTTCCTTTTGTGGTCCTTTTAAAAACAGCTCAAAGATTTCAATTCTACTGAGAACTTCCATTGATTGTGGGGGGAAAATGTTCAGTCTTTAAAATTCTCCTTTGGACCCACTTATTGGTTTCCAACATAATTTGGTAGAAAAGTTCTGTTTTCAACTCTGTATCTTAATTTTTACTTCACATTTTTAAGGTGTAAATGTTTTCTTGGTAGATGAATCTAAAAAATAACAGATTAATGGTTAAACTGCTGCTTTTCATCCTTATTTAGGGTTCTCTGGTTGATGATGAATCTCTTATACAAGTGTTGGCTACTACTAAAGTAACTGCTGCTGAAGTAAGTGAGAAATTGACAGTAGCTGCTGAGACTGAAATCAAGATAAATGAGGCTAGAGAGGAGTTTAGACCAGGTTTGACATTTGATTTTGTAAAAGAAATTAAATCATAGTACTGAAAGTACTAGTAACGAATTATTTTGAAAATGTAATTATTAATTGCATTTGATCATGTTTTTTGTTTGTTTTAAACTTGCTTTAAAACTTAGTAGTTTTTTTAGCTCGACTATTCGAAGAATATGAGAGCTATAACAGTCACTTGTGCGTAGGCTTTGGCGTTGCAACTTTGGTTAAATTTTGAAACTTCACTCACTTAATGGACATCATCAAATGACCTTGCAGGACAAGTCCCATAACTCTATATCAGATTTTGACACAATTATGCGCCTTTTCTAACTTAAAATTTTAGTTAGAGTTGTGCATGCATGTTGACCTTCCTTATTGTGGGATGATGGGCTTCCTGCAGTGATTCACTCTTTAATAATTATTTTAGGGATTGAAACATATTCTGACCCAAGTAATTATCTGGAGCTCTGTATCACAGAGATGCCAACAGATTTGTGGAAGTATCGTTGTGCAATTCTATTTGTTTCCTTAAGATGATAGAAGAAAAATAAAATGACAAATTACACTTAAACGCACACAGGGAAATCTCACCGTTTTGTCTCCGTTTCCAACTTGAAAACGATGTTCTAATTATGGACCATTAATTTATATTTATCAGCCATTCGGGCAAAGGTGCGCGTCAAAATGCTTGTTTTATCAAGAAAAGCGTCTATTTGTGGGAAAGAGTTAAGTATGCTTGTCATTATCTATTTTTGTTACCATCTGCAACATGTTTGTCATGATGCATTTGATTTATCAGGGTATTCATACCATTACAGTATTGTCTATTCTTACTTGAACACATTTAACCCTTCCGATGGATTAAAGTCAGGTCTCCAGAATGATTCATTGGTATGCGAATTAAATATTAAATAATATTGGTAAATCACTTAATCTTGATGAACTTTATTATTTGAGGGACACATTGTGTATAACTAGGGGAGAAAAAAACAAAATACATCACTGCATCAGTCAAAATCATCCACGGGAACTCCCGTATGCAAAGATCGATTGTTTTGGGGGGAACTTTTTCATGATGTTTTCTTTAAATTGGCCGTTGTTTATTTACCATGTCATTGATTAAATTATTAAAAACGTATTCTGCTATTGCAGAACTCGGCAGTTCTTCCATTTTGATATATTTTAATAATGAACCAGGTTTAATTGGTTGTGCAGACGGATCTTTTTCGCTTGGAGCAGACATTATTTGTGTATAAATTCCGAAGCGTGAGAACTCGTTGTTCCGTAAAAACTGCACATACCGGTGAAGTAGGCGAATTACATACGGTGTTAGGGTAATTTATTCGACCACGATTATATTTAACGATCAGGATTTCTCTGGAAAATACATCACTTTCATTTTGTCTTATGATTAAAACGACGCACAGAAAATGTTCTATATTCGTTATTCCGGATTTAAATGCGTGATACGACGAACAGGAAATATTTTCATTCGTTTTTCCTGCATTTCAATGCGGTGATAATGTATTCACGCACCTTATCTGGAGCTCTGCAGATACATTGCTCTACAACGTTGGGTCGAAGGTCAGGTTTGCTAGCGTTACATAATGGGCACCTGTTAACTACGTCACTCACTAGTCAATGGGCGTACAACTCAAAATTCATACATGCCTGCAGACACATGCCTTTATTATTAAATTGATATTCTCTGTGTTGATTCGGCATATCTGTGAGATTTACATGGTTCTTCAGCATGGGTTCGACTTCCGTTAACTACGTCACTCACTAGTGAATGGGCATATAACTAAAAATTCATACGCTTGCCGACAAATGAAATATATATGCATTTACTGTTAATTTGATATTTTCTAGAGAATTGATTATCTATGTTGATTCGATAGTATAAATATGACTTCACTGTTTTGAAAAAACACGTAGAAGTCATTTTAATATCAAAAAAATACTAGGACTATTTAGGTGCAGCTGATGTGTATTCTAAGCGGAAGTGTAGTTTAACCGTGACTTCAGCAAAGCAACACGATCGCGTTAACCGCATTATTTTTTGAGAAAAAATAATTCGTTTAAAATGCTATTTTTGTGCAATTTAAAATAAATTGATTGAAATGTTGCATTGTTTCTCTTCAAGTTGCTATTTAATGTCTAGTTTTGACTGTCTTTTAGTGCAGCCCAAAAAATTCATACCATGTAAACTTACTGATTACAGACAGCAGTTATTAATCCAATACATTTCTCTGAAAATTATCAGTTAATGTGAAAGACGGATTGATTTCATGGTGTTGTAATCAATGTTATGTATTACGGTCAAACTGAACTGTTATTATAATGTTATCTCTTTCTCTTTTACAGTGGCAAGTCGAGGCAGTATTTTGTACTTCTTGATATGTGATATGACTATTGTAAACAGAATGTACCAAACATCCCTCACTCAGTTCCTTGGAATATTTGATTTGTCAATGTCAAAGTAAGGATACAAGTAATAAAAAGAAAATTGAGCAGTACCGGAAAACAACCTGTCACATAATTATTACATGTGTGGAAAAATACTTGCTTAGGATCCAAATATATAGGGCTTTGTAGACTATTTCTTGAAACCTAATGCCCTTCTATGACTTTTTGATGAACAGTGCTGTGCCAGATCAGCATACACAGATGCATAATTTTTAATTAACATCTCTTGTTCAAAATCATATTTAAGTGTAATAATTCATCACTTTCTTGTAATGATTATTGTATTAAATTAAAAGGATGATTGCAAACAAGTATCTTGTAAACACGGAATCTCCTTGTTTCATTAACAAAACTAATTTCTGCTTTATAGTGTTTATCAATTTTGTGTTTTACTTGTAATTCCAGGTCTGTAAAAAGTCCAGTACCAGCAAAGAGAATACAAAACATAATTGATTCTCTAACTTATGAATCATTCCTGTACACATGTAGAGGTCTTTATGAAGAACATAAGTTCTTGTTTGTGTTGTTGATGACATTCAAAATAGACATCAATAAAGAGAAAGTCAGACATGATGAGTTTCAGACTTTCATTAAAGGTTAGTATGAATTACCTTCATTTGGATTTGTGTTGCATGTTGTTATGAAATGACCAAACTTATTTGTTTTTCAATGGGACTTCTCTAGTACAGTTTCATGTCTTGGGTTTGGTTATTGAGAAATATAATGTTATATTTATCATGATTAACAGCTTGATTAAATAGTGAACTAATTGAAGATTAATTTCACTTTTTTCTTGAGTTTTAAAACAGAAAATAAACAAGAAAAAATAATTTAGTGGGAAATTTGAGATACTTTCTATTCATTTAACACAAAAAGATTTTTTTTCACCTGTACTGTGCCATATGTGAATATATCTTTTTTTTATTAATTATCTTAAACAATCAACAAAACATACACAATCATTTTTATTTCAAGATACAATGACAAGTGTATACTTGACCTTGTAAAAAGCTTTTTATCAAAACACACATGTAAATGCATTGACCTTTAATCAAGGTGGTGCTATTGACCTTTAATCCAGGTGGTGCTTCACTTGGCTTGAATGCTGTGACACACATAATGCATTGACCTTTAATCTAGGTGGTGCTGCTCTTGACTTGAATGCTGTTACACACATAATGCATTGACCATTAATCCAGGTGGTGCTGCTCTTGACTTGAATGCTGTAACACACATAATGCATTGACCTTAAATCTAGGTGGTGCTGCGCTTGACTTGAATGCTATAACACACATAATGCATTGACCTTTAATCTAGGTGGTGCTGCTCTTGACTTGAATGATGTAACACACATAATGCATTGACCTTTAATCCAGGTGGTGCTGCTCTTGACTTGAATGATGTAACACACACAATGCATTGACCTTTAATCCAGGTGGTGCTGCTCTTGACTTGAATGATGTAACACACATAATACATTGACCTTTAATCTAGGTGGTGCTGCTCTTGACTTGAATGATGTAACACACATAATGCATTGACCTTTAATCCAGGTGGTGCTGCTCTTGACTTGAATGATGTAACACACACAATGCATTGACCTTTAATCCAGGTGGTGCTGCTCTTGACTTGAATGATGTAACACACACAATGCATTGACCTTTAATCCAGGTGGTGCTGCTCTTGACTTGAATGATGTAACACACATAATGCATTGACCTTAAATCTAGGTGGTGCTGCGCTTGACTTGAATGCTGTAACACACATAATGCATTGACCTTTAATCCAGGTGGTGCTGCTCTTGACTTGAATGATGTAACACACACAATGCATTGACCTTTAATCTAGGTGGTGCTGCTCTTGACTTGAATGATGTAACACACATAATGCATTGACCTTAAATCTAGGTGGTGCTGCGCTTGACTTGAATGCTGTAACACACATAATGCATTGACCTTTAATCTAGGTGGTGCTGCTCTTGACTTGAATGATGTAACACACATAATGCATTGACCTTTAATCCAGGTGGTGCTGCTCTTGACTTGAATGCTGTAACACACATAATGCATTGACCGTAAATCTAGGTGGTGCTGCGCTTGACTTGAATGCTGTAACACACGTAATGCATTGACCTTTAATCTAGGTGGTGCTGTGCTTGACTTGAATGCTGTAACACACATAATGCATTGACCTTTAATCCAGGTGGTGCTGCTCTTGACTTGAATGATGTAGCACACATAATGCATTGACCTTTAATCTAGGTGGTGCTGCTCTTGACTTGAATGATGTAACACACATAATGCATTGACCTTAAATCTAGGTGGTGCTGCGCTTGACTTGAATGCTGTAACACACATAATGCATTGACCTTTAATCAAGGTGGTGCTGCTCTTGACTTGAATGATGTAACACACATAATGCATTGACCTTTAATCCAGGTGGTGCTGCTCTTCACTTGAATGCTGTAACACACATAATGCATTGACCTTAAATCTAGGTGGTGCTGCGCTTGACTTGAATGCTGTAACACACATAATGCATTGACCTTTAATCCAGGTGGTGCTGCTCTTGACTTGAATGATGTAACACACATAATGCATTGACCTTTAATCCAGGTGGTGCTGCTCTTGACTTGAATGATGTAACACACATAATGCATTGACCTTTAATCTAGGTGGTGCTGCTCTTGACTTGAATGATGTAACACACATAATGCATTGACCTTAAATCTAGGTGGTGCTGCGCTTGACTTGAATGCTGTAACACACATAATGCATTGACCTTTAATCTAGGTGGTGCTGCTCTTGACTTGAATGATGTAACACACATAATGCATTGACCTTTAATCCAGGGGGTGCTGCTCTTGGCTTGAATGCTGTGACACACATAATGCATTGACCTTTAATCAAGGGGGTGCTGCTCTTGACTTGAATGCTGTAACACACATAATGCATTGACCGTAAATCTAGGTGGTGCTGCGCTTGACTTGAATGCTGTAACACACATAATGCATTGACCTTTAATCTAGGTGGTGCTGTGCTTGACTTGAATGCTGTAACACACATAATGCATTGACCTTTAATCCAGGTGGTGCTGCTCTTGACTTGAATGATGTAACACACATAATGCATTGACCTTTAATCTAGGTGGTGCTGCTCTTGACTTGAATGATGTAACACACATAATGCATTGACCTTAAATCTAGGTGGTGCTGCGCTTGACTTGAATGCTGTAACACACATAATGCATTGACCTTTAATCTAGGTGGTGCTGCTCTTGACTTGAATGATGTAACACACTTAATGCATTGACCTTTAATCCAGGGGGTGCTGCTCTTGACTTGAATGCTGTAACACACATAATGCATTGACCTTAAATCTAGGTGGTGCTGCGCTTGACTTGAATGCTGTAACACACATAATACATTGACCTTTAATCCAGGTGGTGCTGTGCTTGACTTGAATGCTGTAACACACATAATGCATTGACCTTTAATCCAGGTGGTGCTGCGCTTGACTTGAATGCTGTAACACACATAATGCATTGACCTTTAATCCAGGTGGTGCTGCTCTTGACTTGAATGCTGTAACTGCTAAACCAGCCAAATGGATCTCAGATATGACCTGGCTGAATTTAGTTCAACTTAGTTACCTTGGACAGTTCTCCGAGATTCTTAATCAAGTGGCGAGGAATGAGAAAGGTTGGAAGGCTTGGTTTGACACTGATGCGCCTGAAGAAGAACTGATGCCAGATGGCTATACTGTAGCCTTGGACTCCTTTAAAAAATTACTTCTCATTAGGTAATGTATGCATAGTTTAGTGTATATGTAATCCCTTTTTAGTTCTAAGTTTATGTACGCAGAATCAACAATTTGGGGCTGGTAGTGTTTCTTCTGTTTATGTCTTCAGTCAAAACTTTACATTGGTCATGACTTTTGACGCATCTTATACAGTGATTTTATATAAGGTATGTGTATTTTTTAAATGTGACAAGACCTTTCCATTCATAACAAAATTTTCCATGTTGTAATCTTGTCTTTCACCTACTTTTCATGCTACCATTATAAATTTAGTATTTTACAAACATACCTCATACATTTTCATTTATTCAAAGAAAATACATCATCGACAATTGTTGAGCTTATCATGGAATCTATATTTTAATTCCAAAAAGAGTAAAAAAAGATTTAATAAAATTTAAATAACTATCAAAATATTGAATCAAATTATGGATTTTTTTTATAAATGTAAGAAGTATTATTGAATATACAGTCGAACCTCGTTAATCCGGACACTTTGGTTACCAGAGAAAAAAGTCCGGATTGCGAATCTTTCGGATTGCAAATCTTCCGGATTAACGATTTAGAAATTTTACCGGCGCAAAATTGTCATCTTAGCCTGAAAATAGGAGTCAAAGGTTCGGACCCAATATTATGACTATAGTTGAGGTGAATTCAAATAGTTAAAATATTGCAAACTGTCAGTACGATTTATCTCTTCAAGTTTGATTTACCTCTAGATTGCACCGTTTGTTGTAAGCGAAGCTACAAAAACTGGATAACATATACATAAAAAATGTTATAATTTGAAAAATGAGCATCAAAATATACAAATATGGAACACCTTATTATTTTTTGTCAGATCTCCACTTGTCTCTGGGTCAAAATGTCGCAATTTTAATCTCAAAATCAGTTTATATCATGTTGGCAATCAACGCCTGATTGGCTGCTACTTTATGACTGCTAATCAAAGTAAACAATGACACACGCTAGCCAATTATGGAAGTCCTATTACATTGTATACAGTACACAGCTTTTAACACATATTGTTAGGACAAACAGACATACTAGAAAACTATGACACGCGACAAGATTTACGCAATCAGTATAATCCGGACTAATTGAGAGGGAAAAAAAACATATACATGTTTGGACTTCCGGACTAATGAAGCGGATTTTATTTGTAAATGGTCGCTCCGTTCCCGATATTTTTTGTGCGGTTCCGGAACACGAATTTCCGTATTAACGGAGAATAATTAAGCATAAAAATCCGTTCCTTGAATTTTATGTCCAGATCACGAATGTTCCGGATTAACGTCGTCCGGTTTAACGAGGTTCGACTATAGTTGAAAATGTTGTATTAACGTCATCCGGTTTAACGAGGTTCGACTGTAGTTGAAAATGTTGTGGCACAAGGAGAAATTGCTCATTATGAACACTTTCTTCTTTTGCTACAAGGTTTTTTAAAAGTCTGCTGCATATGCGTAAAATGTGTCTGCAAATGGGAAAGGTTTAAATTGAATGGTGGCTCAAGATTTTTGCTTACAGCCTGTAGCACATTAAAATTATGGTTTGTAGATCCTGGTGTGCAGATAGAACCATACCACAAGCCAGGAAGTACATAAGTGATTCAATGGGATCTGAGTATTCAGAAGCTGTTATTCTCAATCTTGAAGAAACTTGGGCTGAGAGTGAACCCAGAGTTCCACTGGTCTGTTTCCTTTCTATGGGTTCTGATCCAACAAACCAGATTGAAAACCTTTGCAAAAAACGTGGATTAGGTAAAAAATAAATGATTGATCTTTGTAGGATTTTGCTGCTGTTTTGTCAAGATTGCAATCGAACATGTGTTCAATGGTCATGGATTAATTCTGGATTCACATTTTTTATGAGAAAGTTGTCTAAAACCATTTTCACTCATGGCATATTTCATAATACTGCCTACATCACATTAAAATGGACCTTCAAGGTTTAGCGACTAGGATTGAAACCGAGCAGCCTGCACCTGCCAAAATCAGATCAGAAACTTTCTTGTTAGCCATCTAGTCATACAAGCATTCTGGAAGCCAGTGAATGATAGTTATCACAAGAAATTAACAATACAAGTATATCCAATTTTATTGTTATTGCTACAAATTTCAAAATGTCTTTGGGTCAGCTTTCATGTGGTGAGACCCATATAAAACAAACATTATAAAAAGCGCAAGGATTTATTGATTTGATTAATAAGCATGAATGATAAAATATTATCAATAATTTTTTACAGAATTCAAAGCCATATCAATGGGTCAAGGACAGGAAATTCATGCTAGAAAGCTGATCCATGCCTTTATACAGACTGTAAGTTATAACCATCAATTTTCTTATAAATATCAATATTTTCAGATTGGGACTTAGTGACATGATTCTATTTTAAATTAAAATGAGTCTGACAACTGCCAATATTAAATGCAAATTTAGGTGAATATTTTTGTTTTTATGTTGCCTTCTTGTATTAAACCCAGGGCGACACCAATGGATCGCTTCTCAGTCTATCCATCATGATTTGCATTAATTGATTATAACTTTGTTTCTGTTAGGTAGATAGTGACACCTTTTGATCAGGGGAATTTTAAAATTATCTAGTCTACCCTTTTACTATTTTTTGTCCATCCATTTTCTCTATTAATATCCACCTTTAGGAAATGCTCTTATACACTGGAGTTCCACTATATCGCGATATTAGGGGTCCAAGGCCTAGCATCGCGTTGGAATCCGACATCGCGATCACCATTAGAAATTAAAGCAATCACAAGTAATATGCCTCAGCATGCCAAAACCCGATACTCGTCAATCTCCACCTTTTAACTGCATGCAATGGTGATGACAAACGTTTTGAAAGTGGTCTGCTGCTTTCAAATTTATAATCGAACAAATTTCGGTTAGTTTGTATTCTTTTATTCAGTAAAATTCTAATTTTCCTGTCGTTACTGACTTTTGTTGCAGATAAATAAAAAAAAAACAGCCTTTGAAAAAATTGTTAGAAAAGGTAAACTGGTCCTTATCGACAATGCTCCTTTCCTTACATTTTTCTCTTCTTTTCAAACTTATTTAAAAGAAAAATAAATAATTCTCAAACCACGTATTTATAGCTTCAAATGCAGATGTAGCAGACAGCGTTGGAAAACATTGTGAGAAAAATAGAAGCTGCTTGTTATCAGCGTAATCAGTTATCAGCGATGCATCCTTTCCTTACATTTTTTTTCTACTTCAAAGTTGTTAAACACAAGAAACAATATTCAAAAAATCCCTTTTATTCAAAGTTTAATTATCCAATTTTAAGTAATATATCTCCTTTTGTCACAACGGTATCAAAAGAAATCTGCTGATGTTTCAAAATCGTGTGCAAATGGGTAAGGATAAAATATATTTTTTTTAAATGGGTGATTTTCATTTGTCGCGGCAGCTCAATCTATCCGGGGAACAAAAGAAAATAGGAATATGACATAATGTTTACCGCAATTTCACGCGCTTGTAAGAATGCCCTGGAGACATATGTTATCTTTTTACAAAAAGTGAATGGATTTTCCCAAGCTATATAAATGGGTGACTTCATTTACAAATTACTATAAAACCCTCGTAACTCGTAACATAACTTCACCTCTGTGCAAATTACACACACTTTTAATAGACTTCGTAAATACAATTACTTTTGACGCAGTTGCAGCAGAAAGCTTTTGAAAACAATGTGAGAAAAGGATAAACACATAATGTCCGACCCGTAATTAATTCATGTATCATATACATTTTTGAAAACATTGTTAGAATAGGAGTTCAAACATTTAAACATTGTTAGAAAAGGAGAAAAACAATAATACCCAGCTCATACATTATATACATTTATATACACTAACAAACACCCTTTTCCCCTCTACAGCTATTTAACTTTTGTAAACATTGTGAGAAAAGAAGTTCATTCATTTACACTGTCATTAGTATGTTTCTACACTAGACGGTTCGCTCGATTCTACAACGAAACAAACTGCTTGTGACACCTCTATTGTGTAACCCTTAAAGCAATATCTCCTCTTCTTACACTGTGAGAAAAGGAGAAGCACGTAATGTCCGCTTCAGATGAGTCTGCAAAAGGATTAATTTTCAAGTGTGAAAACGGGCAAATGTGACTTACGGGTTGATTGCATCGTAGTCAGCCTAAACAAAACACGCGACACCGACACAACCCTTTGTTTGATTTTCGCGCTTTTATTTTTATAGGACCAGAAAAGTATTTAGCAGCAATACATTGTAATATTATTTGAATTTGGACTAAGTGTATTTACTTTTTTTTTCTTTCTCTTTGGATTGGATTTATAAAATCTGGTTTGTGCATTATTTATCTAAATGTATTTTGCTTTCCAGTTTTGCAACGAGAACAAAGTTTTACAAAAAAAATATTTTGGATTTTTTTTTTTCCGAAGTTGTACTTTTTGGGGAGATTAATTTTCATATTAAATAAGAAAATAGGCTCTTTTTTCAAGATTGCAACGGGAGCCAAGTCACCATCACGTTCTACTGGAAATCGCGTTGTACCCATTCGCGAATTATCGGCGTTCCAGTGTACTATCTATAGTACAACATGAAAAATTCAAGAATCCTATTTGAATATTAAATTTCAGGGAGGCTGGGCACTACTGCAAAACTGTCATTTAGGGCTCAACTTTATGGATGAACTTTTGGATACATTGTTAGAAACCCCAAACCTCCATGATCAGTTTCGAGTATGGATCACCACTGAACCACACGATGACTTCCCTATCAGTCTTCTACAGGTAAACAAACAGAAAGCTGAAATCTGACTTGATACATCATTTGTTTAACCCTTTCTCATATGTATACAACAAATATGCAGTAGACAACTTTGAAAATATTATTTTTAAAGGTAAAAAATAAAGAAAATCTCTATAAATAAATGTAATATGATTCACAGAATAGAGAAGAAAGCTTTGTGGCAAAAGTTATCTGCTGCAGACATAAAGGGTTAAGGTTAAGGTAGCATAATGATAGTTTGATTTTCACATCAACATAAATTCTGAGTTAGTTTTTGGGTTAAGTTTTTTGGCCCAATCTAATGTAGACTTATTTGATAAAAATATTCTCAATAGAGGTATATCATTTATTGCTGTTTATTTTGACCAATTACTTTTGGTGGGCAAGGTCATTTGATGTTGTGTGATTTAAATTGGCAATGTTGAATAAAGGGTACCATGTTAACTCTTACCCACTTACAACAAATCTGAAGCAAACAATTTAAATTATAAACGAAAGTATGATAAATAAACAGTTGAAAATAATGTGGCAAAATTTCTCCTTTTGTCGTAATGGTTTCAAAAGGTTTCTACCGTAAATGCAACTGCAAGTGGGAAAGGGTTAAAAAAATAAATATATTTATTATATTTTTAAATTGACTTTGTTGAATAGTTAATTAAATTAATTACCATAAAGATAAAATAATAAGAAATTGACTATTAAGTACTTGGTTTAAACAACCAAATTGGAAACAATTACAATAACTTTACATTTCATAGTCATGGAGGCAACACTTTCTTTTCAGTCTGCAATTAAATTTACAAATGAACCCCCCCAAGGAATCAAAGCAGGTTTGAAAAGAACTTATGCAGGCATCAGTCAGGATTATTTGGATGTTTGTTCAATGCCTCAGTGGAAACCCTTGCTGTTTGGTGTCTCCTTCCTACACACTGTTGTTCAGGTAAGATAGCTAGAATAATTAGTTTGATTAATTGTAGTTTATTATTCTGACAAACAATACATTTGCCTTTTTTTGGGCAGTCTCTGTTTTAGAAGCTCTGAACATGTTTAACTGTTTAATTTGTCTAAATTTTTAGTGATCACAACTTCTCTGTCTTGACTATTATAAAGTAAATGTTTGAACTTTTAAAGTGGAATGATATTGTCTTATATGTTAAATTTTAAGAATGCTATTTTGCCTTAAAAGCCATGTTGATTGGTTGAAAAACATGGCTTATATGGCTATAGAGAAAACTTTAAAAAAAAATCCTCCGAAAGTGTCAGGCTGATTTTCAAATAATTTTGTAGAAATGTTCTTAGGATGACCCTCTATCAGTTTCCTTCAAGACATGTTGATTGGTTAAAAAATGTGGTTGCCAGGGTGTGGGGCTATTTTGCCTTATATGGCTATAGTGAAAACTTAAAAAACCTTCTCCTCTGAAAGTGTTAGGCCGATTTTCAAATAAGTTGTAGAGATGATCCTTGGGTGACTCTCTATCAGATTCTTTCAAACCATGTTTATTGGTTGAAAAACATGGCCACCCAGGGGCAGGGCTTTTTGGAGTTTTAATTTTTGCCTAATGGCAGTGGAGTGATACTGGCCCTCTTGGGCCTCTTGTTTATTATATTTATGAAACTTATGATTTTGAAGTAAACATTTTATGACACTTAGAAATTGCTTTTAGGAAACACATTCTGCTTTACCTGTACAATGTTTTTAGAAGCTGTCTGTTACTGTTGATGCTGAAAATTTAAATTATATCAGGGAAAAGTTTAATAGATGAAATATTTGAATAAAACAGGAGTTTGTATTTGACTCTAAACTTGGATGGGCAATGTATATTCCATTTAACTCGTATATAGTACATGTATTTATATATGTTGAAACCTACACAATTTTGAATGAATATAGATGAAATATTTGAAATATTGTTTATTCCATTTAACTCTTATATAGTACATACATTTGTATATGTTGAAATCTACACAATTTGGTATGCATTGTCTTTAATGTTGCCATAGATTAGTTTTCGATGCCTTTATTGCAAAGCACTATATTTAATCAAGCCTTGCAGGTTGAATATTTGTAAAACTTATATATACACAATATTTTGCATGGTATACAATGACTTAAGCTGGCCATAATTTAATATAGAACTTTTTCACAATCGACATCTTGAAACATCTATAACAAGAGCTGTCGGAGGACAGCATGCTCGACTTTTTCGTGCTTGCCAATAAAACAAATCTTTTTTGGGGGGTACAGAAAACATAACCAAGTACTTTATCATACTTTTTATAAGTAAAGTACTTTATAAGTCATTAAAGGATCATAATTATTACAAAAACCTTCACTGAATTATGCACTCTTGGCTGTTGGTGGAGGTTTTGATGGTAAAAATATATTGTAATTTTTAAAGCTATATCTTTAATTGTTTTGGGGAAAAAAATGTTTTGGTATGAATAACTTAACCAAAATTCTATATCGAAAAAGGGCCATAATAAAGTTGATGGTAAATAGGTATTGTAAGTGTATAAGCTTTATTTCTAATGGTTTTGAAAAAAAGCAGGATGGTACAAAAAACTTAACCAAAATTCTAAGTAAAAAAAGGGCCATAATTCTTACAAAAACTTTGACAGAGTTATGTACTCTTGTCTGTTGATGTAGGTTATGGTGGTGAATAAGTGTTGTAAGTTTCAAAGGAATATCTGTAATGGTTTTGACAAAAAAGTGAATTGGTACAAAAAACTTAACCAAGGTGTGACACCGACGCAGACACCGAGGCGAGTAGTATAGCTAGCCTTTTCTTCGAAAAGTCAAGCTAAAAAGCAAAAAATGTATGATGAATTTCTTACTAGGAAGTGCAGTTCAATTCATCAGAAGGAATTTCTGTTGAATGCATTTTACATGTAGAGATCCACAGTATTGAAATATTTCTATCATTATTGGCATCTAATTTCAAGATCAACTAAGATGTACTGAAAGAGTTTTGGCCCTTAATATAGAAATGTATTCAACCTTAACAACATACATGCAATCTGCAGCAGACAAACATGAAAACTTCTTGTTAAAAATATAGAAAAGCTCTCTTAATGAAAGTATGATGATTGAACAGAGTTGAAAACATTGTGCCAAAAAGTGAAATTGCCAATTATGAGCAGTGTCTTCTTTTACCCCAATGTTTTTAAAAGTTAGCTTCTACAGATGCATCAAAAATGTGTCTTCATTTGGAAAGCGGTTAAACAAAGTAGCTTTAATATGTTGTGCTCAGCATCTTCAAAAGTATTTGACCTTGGCTTGGATGTATAATCTCTGAATCCATTTATCAAAACAAATTAAAAGTTATGCTGCCATACAATTCATTTATCATTTTACACACATTTTGTAGGAAAGAAGGAAGTTTGGACCTTTAGGTTGGAACATTCCATATGAGTTTAACTCATCAGATTGGCAAGCAAGTGTACAATTTTGTCAAAATCACCTGGATGACGTTGATCCCAAGAAGGTATTGTTAACTTTGATGCTGTTTGGTTTTATGCACAATTCAAGTTGCAAACACAAAGTATTTGTACAGGACCAGTTAATGGACCAAGACCGTTTTAACTGGCATGGACTTTATTGATAATCTGATGATAATAGTTGCATTTTAAAATGTGTAATTCTATATATTTTCCTTGTGGTTTCCAAGACTCTTTTTTTAAACAGTAGTTAATTTTTGGATTCTGTATTATGACAACTTTTGGTTAAATAATATATTGATCAATTTCAGGGTGTTTCTTGGGTCACAGTTCGCTACATGCTTGGAGAAGTACAGTATGGGGGTCGTGTAACTGATGATTATGACAAAAGGTTGCTCAACACATATGGCAGGGTAATTAAACCACACTAGTATTTTGAACTTAGAGAATGCCACTGCATATACTAAATACTATTCTAATTCTAATTATCAGTTAGTTCTCCAGTTTCAAATCAGACATCAATCAACAAATATATTGAAGAATAGAAAAGTTGTTTCTACTCAATAACATAAGATTAATTGTCATGACATTTGTGTTAAAAAGTATCATGAATACACAGACTGCACTTAGACCAAGCTCGTAATTCTATTGAGTCAGGGATCCTGTAACTAACCATAGACAAATGTTTCCGAAAATGAACTTGATATGGTGTTTATCGATCCAATGTAATGGATACACTAAGAGTATACACAGTCTGATCAAGATCTTCACTATTCAAATATATCTTACACAAGCTTGTTAAAAGCTTCTGTCAACTTAAGAAGATTCTGATAAGACTGAGCACATGGACAGGATTGCCTGAACCAACACTGTTCAGAAATGGCACACAGCCTCGGTGGTGTAGTGGTAGAGTATCCACTTTGGTTGCAGGATTGCGGGTTTGATCCCTGGCCAAGTCATACCAAAGACTTTATAAATGTTAACAATGGTTTTCCCTCCTTGGTGCTCAAGAATGTTTGGTTAGCGTAATGACGGACTCCCTGGTGTCAGGATAAATGGACCAGTAGTACTGGTAACTTAGGAAATGCTGTGATTAACCCAAGATATTGTTGAAAGTGGCATAAAATAAATCGTACAAACAAACTTGTAATGTCTCTTGTACTGGCTCATAGTATGTTTCATTAACATTGGAACTGTATTGGAAAGTTTAAGAATGAAACTTAGACCATAAAGCAGCCTTAGAACACGATCTTGAGCGCCGGTAATCTGTTTTTAAGAGGTACCTGGTTAACAATCTACAGCCCTTTAAATCTTGAGCTAGGTATTAAGACCAAACTTTCAGGATAACATTAATTATAAAGCAGCCTAAGAGCATGACAAACAGGGATCTTCATCACAGAGGTACAGAGTCCCAAAACAACAGACCCGCTGATATGAGAGAGACCTCTATATCTTGAGCTAGATTTCAAGACCAAATTTCTGGATGTATAGCTAGCTTATGGTACTATAACCCTAGCTTATGACTCCCTGGTAAATATTACTGTTAAAAGCCTGGTTTGGATGAACCTGCCACATTTTCTATTCTAACGTGTACCAGGTCCTGCAAAGAGTTGAGCCACTGCTTATCACCAATCCAGGCACTCACCGCAATGTATGTTGCTTAACTTCGTTAAAAAGCAAACCACTCTACCAAAGTCGCTATAAAAGGTGGCTTCTTCAGCAAGAATGTTAATTTGTACCTATACCCCATTCCCTTTGCACTATTTTTAGGTATGGTTTGGTGAATTCATATTTACAGAAAGTTTCCAATTCTATACTGGATACAAGATTCCCAAGGTGAAAACATATGACCAGTTCATGCAGTTTATTGAAAACCTACCAGTTGTTGATTCACCAGAAGCTTTTGGTCTTCACTCAAATGCAGACATAACGTATGTATATTGACTTTCCACCTAAATGAAATTTGAGAATAATTTTAAGCAATTTAAAAATGACATGAAGAGGGGTATATTATTACACAATATGCAACTTTTATGCTCTTTTTAATTGAAAATAACTTGACAAAAGTAAAGAAAATTATGAGAATTAAACAAAAAATGTAATCTTCAATTGAAAAGAATAGTGTTTATTTTGTGCTAAACCTTCTTTTCCATCAATATTTCAAAAAACTGTCAAAAGTGTCAAGGTTTATAGAAAGATTAAGATTTTTATCAAGATCAAGAAAAATTATAAACCTTTTGTTGACGTTTTATGAAGTTATTCTCTTGATCAGCAGTGGATTAGTAAATCGTTTGTGCTGTTCTTTTTAAATTAGAGACTTTCACTTTCAAAACTATGACTATGAATTATCCTTTACCTAACACAGACAACTTGTTACACCTTCATAGCAGACTATTTTTAAAGATATTGTAGGGGGAAAAAATTCCCACATACAAAAAAAAATCTGCAGCAGACAACTTCCTAGCAAAAATGTGAAAAACCTTCATAAATGAAAGTTTAATTATTAAAAAATGAGTTGAAAACATTGTCAAATGGAGTAATTTCTTGTTATGACTATTTCATATTTTGCCACAATTCTTTAACTCTTCTGCAGGTGGGTTAAGTGAAGCAATTCTGGTTGTTTCTTGTATTTTTAGTTTAATTTTGTTTAACGAAGACGACTTAAAGTCTGTTATCATGTAAATGATTGAATCAAACTTATGCATCAGCTTTATTTTTTTCAAACTTTCCGTCACAGTTATCAGACTAACATGGCCTCAAATATTCTCGACACTGTAATGAGCATACAGCCAAAGGAAGGAGGTGCAGGAGCAGGAGAGACCAGAGAAACTGTGGTTTATAGAATGGCTGAGGATATGTTGGAAAAACTACCTGGGAATTATGTTGCTCATGAGGTAACCTTGACATTTACACCTCCCTAAACTTGAAAGGACATGGCTATATATCTATGTAAAAGTCAAAGTGTAGATTCTGTGTGAAAGCGATGGAAAAAGTGCAATGTTCATAACCCTCTAAAGCTGGTGATAAGTTGTTGCAGCTGCACTTTTGTGATTACCCTGTATTTCTCACTGGTAAAGCAATTTATTTATTTTAAACTTGTGAAATACATGTTACAATATCTTTTTCATTCTCATTAATAATTAACCATCAGTGTTTGCTTTCTTTAATATAAATCTCAGTACTGAATACCATACCTTATTAAGATGAGCACATGACAACACCCGGCAGCTAGAGTACAAATAGCCTAGCTTTTAACCTACATATTCCCATATTTGTAGGATGAAACAAGGATTTCATTTGCAAGTCAAATAAAATCTTAATATCGTACATTTATTACAGGTAAAGGACAGGCTTAAGAAGATGGGCCATCTTCAGCCCTTGAACATCTTTTTGAAACAAGAAATTGACAGAATGCAAAGAGTAATTGCAATTGTGAGAATTACATTACAAGATCTGAAGCTGGCAATTGAAGGAACCATAATAATGTCTGAGGTTTGTACAATTGTGGCACTTTGGAATAGTAGAAGATCAGAAGATTCCCAGCTTTATTGGTTTATAATGCCTATATAAATTCAAGTAGATTACCAGACTTGAATTCTATAAATTGTTATAAGAGCTATGCCATGGGAAATTGTAAAAGATACCCTCAGAAAATGAGAACTAAAACAGTTTTAAGCAAACTGATGATTAAACATTTACGAAAACTGCATCATAGTGAGTGAGCACCAATCGGGAAATTTTGCCAATTGGCAAAAAAAAAATTGAATGTAAATATCCACTTTTATTTATGTTCAGTATCCTAAACTTTAAAAGTTAATAAAACTTGTGAATGTTTTTCATACTTCGAACAAAACCTTTGAATGGTCAATTTTGAGAGTATATTTTCTAGAGAACAGTATAAACCAGGATTTGATTTAACTGTATGCATAAGTTATTTCAAGTCAAGTTAACAATAACCATGAAAGTATAACCTCAAAATTGCTAAAGAAACAACTGAAATGTATGAAAAAGTATTGTTTCCCATGATTAAAATAAATAAAAAAAATCTTACATTGCTTAGAATTTAAGGGATGCCTTGGACAACATGTTTGATGCCAAGGTGCCCAATCTATGGAGAAAAAGTTCCTGGCAGTCTACTACACTGGGATTCTGGTACACAGAGTTGTTAGAAAGAAATGACCAGTTCAGTCGATGGGTCTTCAAAGGCAGACCAGATGTATTTTGGATGACAGGTCTTTTTAATCCACAAGGTAATATTCTTTTCACATGTTCCAGTTGGTCAATTTCTTGAATTAATTCAAATGAAAGCTCAAGCTGTACTGTCTTCTTTCAATATCATACATGCTAGTGTGGTTTCTTAACCCTTTCCCACAAACAAACCCTTTCTGATGCCTCTACAACAAACTAAAGATCGTGGCAAAAGTGGAAATTGCTCATATTTGTGTCTTAGATGTGTTCAGTCTTCAGCTGCATACTTGTTTCATGTGGGAATATATATTATATATAGTTTTCGTCAATTAATACACAAACCTGTACCATCTACAGTACTATTCTAACAGACTGATTTTTTTTTTCAAGAATTGTCTTACGTCTGGGTAAACATTAGGACCAAGATCCGACTCATCTTGATCTTCACCATTTCTATGTCCAATGTCTGGAGTAACCTCTTTTTGGGCAACTTATCTTTGATTAATGGTCATATTCACAGGTTTCTTGACAGCCATGAGACAAGAAGTTACAAGAGCACACAAGGGATGGGCTTTAGATTCAGTTACCCTTCATAATGATGTTTTGAAAATATCAAGGGAAGATGTCTACTCACCACCAGCAGTAAGTTTACTTCTAACTTGGGATTCTGGACACAAAGTCCGGATTGTACTCTTGATGTATATTGCTTAAGATACATAAATGAGCCACATATTACAAAATTACTTAAGTCTCTTGCATCATTTATGTTTGAAGTTACGTACACTGACAAGGACTGCAACATGTACCTTGGAGACATCTGTCAATATTGTTTCTTGACTTATAATCTGTCTACTTTAAAGCAACTATGATCAAGGAAGATAGCTTGATTTTGCAATCAATGGATCAGGCTACGTTGCAGTTGGGACAGTTCTCGTTCTTCCAGCTTCTGTAGAAGGGTTAACTTAACTGTCAATCTCTTCAAGATGTCTAGAACAAAATAAATATACAACATGGCATGTATTGTAAATCTTCCACAATAGATTATTAACTCCACTGGCTGAAAGCCATTCAAGCTGATGTCATTGTGAATTGTCCGTCATGCTTGAGTCACCATCTTCTCCTCTGTAATATGGGTCAATTCGAATAAAACTTCACAGCTAGCATCTTCTCCTGAATTCCTTAAAAATGTTTGGATCCATGCAGAATTCTAGTTCCTATAACAACCAAAAGAAAAAAAACTTAACTTCTCCTCACAAACCAATTGCCCGATTTTCAAATAATTTTGTAGAAATGTTACTCGAGTGATCCTTTATCAGAATCCTTCAAACCATTTTAATTGGGTTGAAAAACATATGGCTATAGTGACAACTTTAAAAATCTTCTTTTCCAAAATAATTGTGTAGGAATGTTTCTTCGGTGACCCTTTATCTGAGTCCTTCAAGCCATGTTTATTGGTTGTAAACAGCATGGCCAGCTGGGCTATTTTGCCTTGCATGGCCATAGTGAAAACTTAAAAAATCTTCTTTTCCAAAAGTTTCTTGCCAATTTTCAAATAATTTTGTAGAAAAGTTCATTACCATCTATCGGATTTCTTCAAGCCATGTTGATTGGTAAAAAAACATGGCCGCCAGGCTTTTTTGCCTTAAAGTCTTCTTCTCCAAATAGTTGTGTTGGAATGTTTCTTGAGTGACCCTCTATCAGATTTCTTAAAGCCATGTTGATTTATCGAAAAAGATGGCTGCAATGGGGCGGTGCCGTTTTGCATTATATGGCATTTAAAGTGAAAACTTTAAAAATATTCTTCTCCAAAGTATTTGCTCAATTTTCCAAATCATTTTGTAGGAATGTTCCTAAGTGACCCTCTATCAGATTGCTTCAAGCCATGTTGATTGGTGAAAACATGGCGCCGTTTTGCCTTATATGGCTAAAGTGAAAAGTTAGAAAACAATCTTCTCCAAAAGTATCTGGTTATATAATGATTTAGCCTACTAATGCAGTGAAGTGATAATGACCCTCTTGTTTTCCTTTTTTGGGTGTTTTTTATTTAAATCATAGGCAGTTATTTGTACCTTCATTATACATCGAAGAAACGAGTCTTTTAAACTTGGCATTCATCTAAAATATTTTGTTTTGCAGGAAGGTGTATATATTTATGGATTGTATCTTGATGGAGCCAGTTGGGACAGGAGAAATTGTCGCCTCTCAGAACCACAAGCCAAAGTTTTATTTACACAGTTGCCCGTTGTTCACATGTATGCCATCAATTCAACAGCGCCGAAGGATCCTCGCCTCTATCAATGTCCAGTCTACAAGAAGCCACATCGTACAGATCTGACATATATTAGCTTTATTATACTGAAGACTAGCCAAAGTCCAGACCATTGGACTTTAAGAGGAGTGGCGGCATTATGTGACATTAAGTAACTTTGAATATTACGATTATTTTTGACAAGATGTTTATTATCAGTTGAAAATATTATTTTTTCTGTATTGAAAGCGGAGGAAATATTAAACATTGTTTTAAAAAAAGAGAGTTATAAACCACATGTATATGTACTAAAATATATGGCTTGTTTAATAATTCATGTTTTGTTTGTTATTGAAAAGTTGTTACATTAAATAAAATCTTCAACATTTAATGGACTGTTTGTTCTGTGCATTTACCTATCAGACTAGTTTACTTTCACCTTGGTAACCATATGGCCCTTTCTGAACGGGACTTATGAAAACTAGAACTATCACTGAAGATGATAAATACACCCTAAACAGCACCTTGACCTAAACCATAACGTAATAAGTAAAAGGGCCATAACTCTGTAAAATAACATGCAATTGAAACCCTTTAGGATATGCACATTTCCTCTTGGTATAGAAGCTTCATGAATTTTTTTATTGAATTCCACCCAGTGGTTTGTAAGAAATAGGCCGGACAAAATATGGCTTCCGACCGACAGACAACCCGACTCCTATATACCCCCTCTTCTTAGAAGGGGGTATAATAAACGGCTGGTCTACACCAATTTCAGGCTGATTTTATTCTTCACTTTTGACAGTCATTCAAACTTTCTACCATTTCTGAAAATTATGGGAGAAAGTGACCAAATTGAACAATTGTGTTATTTGATCTCGATCATAATATTTCTTAGTCATACAAATTTAGGTTTTTATGGTCGCCAATTCGCGAAGTTGCTTTTCCTATGGAGTATTTGCATTTGATATCCATTCTCCTCTGCGCAAGGGCGTACTGCGTAAACTTGGGTCAAAGAAGTACATGTACTTGGAAATAAGAAAACATTGCTTTTTGATAGAAATAACATTTCATGGATTTATCTAATTTTTTATTATCATCAAAGTTAAAATTTGCATTAACAATCGATTTAACAGGTTATATTTCAATCATATATTGTGTTCTCGAGTCGTCTGCTCTTTCAGAAAGCATATTGGAGGAAAATATTTTGCAAAAAAAACCAACATTCTTTTGAGCATTTTCTTCTTTCAATACATTGTTGTCATTGTTATGCATTTGAGACATTTTTAAAAATGTAGTGTTTGGATGTCCCTTTACCATTTGGAAGAGCAATATGGATGGTTTCAATTAATTCTTTCTCGTTACATCTTACTTTTGATGCCTCGACATTTGACTCCACCAGAACACATGGAAAAAGATGTTTGATTGATTGAAGTTTCAACTGTGTTTTGAGTTATATAACAGCCGTCAGTTCACCAAATATGTTTCCCGGCTCTCTCAACATCTGTACTCCACACATTCATCACAGGTTAGCGACTATCTTCCCACATAGACCATGAAGTCTTTTGGAAGAAGATGAATGCCGCTAGTCACAATGATGGCTAGCTGATAATTTTTTGTCCTACTTTTAATCATAATATTATATTTTTCTGCTGGTGTTTGTAAAAGGTTAACATTCTGTACTGTGTATCAACATTGGAGCGGTGCTCTCTGAAAACCAACCTTCACGTAATTGTTACATAAGAAATCTTCTGACTAATTTGCGAAAAATTAATTCCATATTTTCCATGTTAAAATCTCCTATTCTTTCCTGCAGATGTTCAACAATTTTCAATAGAATATTATATGAGCCGTTCAATGAGAAAACCAACATTATTGACTGCGTAATGTATCGATCCAGATCAGCCTGCGCAGGGGGGTATAGAGTAATGATTCCTATAACAGAAAATCCACAGGAGGCGAAAAGTGTCTGTCTGGGTTAGGCTGATCCGGGTGGATACATAACGCACAGTCTATAATGTTGGTTTCGTCGTGAAATAGCTCATACAAGATAAAATAATCAAGTCTTTCATTGTCTCTCATCCTTTACTCCCATATTGATCATATTGAAATATTTTCATCTGGTTATCTTCGCCCCCCGACATCAGTAAACTAGGTATTGACCAATCAACAGCTAACACTTTGTTGTTATGTCCAACCAAGTTGTACAGGGGTGCTTTAGGACTGAAAAATAAAATTTAAATTCATCTTACTTTTGCGATACATTTCTTCAACTTAATACAGTGGCTCGGAGGTACAAAACTGACTTTGTGACCAAAATCTTTCAATCCAGTCAGAACTGGGTAAAAATTTAGGAGCCCCCTACACACTCGGCGTCAGTACTAGTTGAGTATCCAGGAAGCAGATATTGCGAATGATTAATGTAACTTGTAAGCACTGAATCACAATTGATGTTTAAAAAAAACCAGATTTATAATGTTATATTCACACTATAGTTTCACATCTTGACAACTTATTTCATTGAAATCTCTAATCCCTCATAAAAGTATCAAATTAAACTACACTGCAGTAAATTAACTATAGGGTGTATATACATGTATAAGCCCACAAAAAGGTACAAGTTGGCTTTTCAGAACTAGATTCAAATCAGCCCATAAATTCACAAGATGAGCACTGTTCACATATTTCTTATACAAGCTTAATAGAACCTTCTGTCAACTGTAGTAGATTTTCAAAATGTATCATGCACCATTATAAAGAAACATACATTTGCTCTACTCTATCTTATAATAGGAGTCATCCTTTACACAAATCAACCATAACCTATTTATGACCAGTGTAAATCCAGATCAATCTGTGAAGTTTGATCTCGCTCTGAATATCTTTTCACCATTCAATTACAGAAGGTTTCAAGAACGAACATTATATTATTATATTTGGAAATGACAACTAAGTTGTTCAGACCAATCTTTATCTACAAATCTCCTAAATATGATAATAGTTTTCCTAGAGCACAACTGGTAGAATATAATATTTTTCCTGATTACCTTCTTTTATCCCAGAGTTTAACCATGTTATCATAGGCACCTGACAAGAACTGGTGTTCATTTGTAGAGGACCATGCAACACTGGACACAAATCCTTTGTGAGAACTGTATGTACATTTCACTAAAGCCCCATCTGAAAGAAATAGGACAGTGACTGTTATAAAACCACAAAAATAAAGCGCTTTCATCAGGGTCGGTGGATTAACTGCTCTTCCTGAACTGTTCCTTTAACCCTTTCCCTCATATAGACGCTTTCTGACGCCTCTGCAGCAGACAGCTTTTTGAAGAAATAGTGACAAAAGAAGAAATTGCACAAAACGTACAATTTCTCCTTTTGCCACAATGTTTTCCACTTTTTGTCATAGGTTATCCATTCGATCATGGAGATTTTCTATTTTTTTACAAAATACGTTCAAAGTCGTCTGCTGCAGAATTGCCGTATGAGGTAGAGGGTTAATATATTTCTATTTAATAAGGTAAAAAATTATAAATATCTACAAAGTGCATTCCAGTCCAGTATTGTCTCTACCAATTTAATATACACAATTCAAAGTGTTTAAAGCAGGCAACTTATTTAAGAGGGCCCCAGGTAAGATTTGTAAAATTAAGTTATTTACTTAAATACTTTGTAGGAAAAAGTGCAATTGCTTATTATGTATGACAAATATATTCTCCTTTTATTTTGTAACTTGAACAAGTTTTCTGCTCCAAATTTGTTCTACATGGTAAAGTTTAAAGATTTCAGCTGTGTATTTTGTCAACAGCAATATAAATTTAGGCATGACTGCATAAACCAACCTTTGAAATAATTTTCAAACATTGATGGGTGATTATTTAGACAAGATATATTATTTATGGATTTTTTTTTTTACAATAACACAAACAGCTTGAATGGCAAGGTGAATAACAGCCAAAATCCTGATTCACCTTCATGGTTCAAGCTGATCTCGTTCTCTGCTGGCGACATTTCACCAGATCTGATAAATGTTTGTAGTCTGCTATTTAGACAATCGGACATTACAAAAGAATAAATGTAACCATATCACATAAGTGCATGTACATGCAAACTGATCTGAATTTTATTGTTCACCATCTGCTCATAAAAGCAGCTTTGGAGCCTCTAGAGATAATGGCTATGATTGTGTATGTCTTGTTTATTCTGATCCAACTTGTAAATTTAAAAACCTATGATGCCCCTTATTCTTATTGCATGGCTCTAATTATAAACAAGAGGCCCAAGAGTGCCAGTATCGCTCCACGGCCATAAGGCAAAAATAAAATCTCCAAACAGCCCTGCCCCCTGGTGGCTATTTTTTTACCAACCACCATGGCTTAAAGGAATCTTGTAGAGTGTCACACAAGGAATGTTTCTGCAAAATTATTTGAAAATCGGCCTGACACTTTCGGAGGAGAGGATATTTTAAGTTTTCACTATAGCCATATAAGGCAAAATAGCCCCACCCCCTGGCAGCCATATTTTTCAACCAATCAACATGGCTTGAAGGAATCTGATAGAGGGTAAGTAAGCCTAGGAACATTTCTACAAAATTATTTGAATATCAGCCAAACACTTTCGGAGGAGAAGATTTTTTAAGTTTTCACTATGGTCATATAAGGCAAAATAGCCCCGCCCTCTGGCTGCCATGTTTTTCGACCAATCAACATGGCTTGAAGGAATCTGATAGAGGGTCACCCAATGAACATTTCTACAAAATTATTTGAAAATCGGCTGAACACTTTCGGAGAAGAAGATTTTTTAAGTTTTCACTATGGTCATATAAGGCAAAATAGCCCCGCCCTCTGGCGGCCATGTTTTTCGACCAATCAACATGGCTTTAAGGAATCTGATAGAGGGTCACCCAATGAACATTTCTACAAAATTATTTAAAACAAGAGGCCCAAGAGGGCCAGTATCGCTCCACGGCCATAAGGCAAAAATAAAATCTCCAAACAGCCCTGCCCCGTGGTGGCTTAAAGGAATCTTGTAGAGTGTCACCAAAGGAATGTTTCTGCAAAATTATTTGAAAATATGCCTGACACTTTCGGAGGAGAAGATTTTTTAAGTTTTCACTATGGTCATATAAGTCAAAATAGCCCCGCCCTCTGGCGGCCATGTTTTTAGACCAATCAACATGGCTTGAAGGAATCTGATAGAGGGTCACCCAATGAACATTTCTACAAAATTATTTGAAAATCGGCTGAACACTTTCGGAGAAGAAGATGTTTTAAGTTTTCACTATAGCTATATAACGCAAAAAAGCCCCGCCCCCTGGCGGCCATGTTTTTCGCCCAATCAACATTTCTTGAAGGAATCTAATTAAGGTTCACACAAGGAACATTTCTACAAAATTATTTGAAAATCGGCCCGACACTTTTGGAGGAGAAGATTTTTTAAGTTTGCTCTTTAGCCATATAGGCAAAATAGCCCCGCCCTGTGACGGCCATGTCTTTTTACCAATTAACATGGCTTGAAGGAATCTGATAGAGGGTCACCCAAGGAACATTTCTACAAAATTATTTGAAAATCGGCCTGACAATTTCGGAGAAGAAGATTTTTTAAGTTCTCACTATTTTTTTCTTTCGGTTGCCATGGAAACCAGAATTTTGAATGGATCAAAAAAAATTGAAGGAATTTAGTAGAGGACATTGAGAGGATGCTTCCCATGAAGTTTCAACCAAATTGGCCAAGTGGTTAGGGAGAAGAAGTCGTTTAAAGGAAAAAGTTAACGCACGCACGCACGGACGCACGACGGACAATTCGCCATGACATAAGCTCGACTGGCTTTCAGCCAGTGGAGCTAAAAATTGGCTGAACACTTTTGGAGAAGAAGATTTTTAAAGTTTTCACTATAGCTATATAAGGCAAAATAGCCCCGCCCCCCTGGCGGCCATGTTTTTCGCCGAATCAACATTTCTTGAAGGAATCTGATAAAGGTTCACCCAAGGAACATTTCTACAAAATTATTTGAAAATCAGCTGAACACTTTCGGAGAAGAAGATTTTTTAAGTTTTCACTATTGCAATGTAAGGCAAAATAGCCCCGCCCCCCTGGCGGCCATGTTTTTCAACCAATCGACATTTCTTGAAGGAATCTAATGAAGAGTCACCCAAGGAACATTTCTACAAAATTATTTGAAAATCGGCCTGACACTTTTGGAGAAGAAGATTTTTTAAGTTCTCACTATTTTTTTCTTTCGGTTGCCATGGAAACCAGAATTTCGAATGGATCAAAAAAATTTGAAGGAATTTAGTAGAGGACATTGAGAGGATGCTTCCCATGAAGTTTCAACCAAATTGGCCAAGTGGTTAGGGAGAAGAAGTTGTTTAAAGGAAAAAGTTTACGCACGGACGCACAACGGACAATTCGCCATGACATAAGCTCGACTGGCTTTCAGCCAGTGGAGCTAATAATTGAGAAATATATGTACCTGTACTTCTTGGATCCCAAAGTCGTATATGTCTGTCTGTAGATCCTGTTATAATCAGTCTGTTTTTTAATGAATATGACATACTTAAAAAGGCCTTGTTTCCTTGCTAAAATAGAAAGAAAAATTAAACATCATAACATGTATGCGTAGGATATGTACATAATGGGATGAATTGAATTTTTTCCTTACCTAAGGAAAAACTTGATTATGACAGTCCTAAAAAGGCTAGCAATTTTAGCCAAAATGTGAGGAATCCTTAGTAGTCTAAGCGAGGTCTGTTCTGACAAGCAGTATAATTTGCTATTTTACAACCTCATAATGACAAATGTTACAATTAAACCTCATATCAACTTGAGGCCCTCCATCCAGCATGTAAAAGTTTTATGATCCTACACTCAAAATTACAACTTTGAAAACCATTTAGAAAGCGAAATGCACTGGCTCTTGAATACGATATGAAGATCCAGATCAGACTGATCATAAGGTTGACTCCATGTAGCACCTTCACATATTCACGGACAATCCTATAGTGAATTTGGTATTTCAGTCACCAGAGCTCTAGGCAAGGGACCTGTTTTGAGTCCTTAGTAAGACAATATTTTTGAGTACCTACAGCATTGGGTTATTTTTTATAAAACTTAATAACAAGAAACCGCTAAAGACGGTAAGGCCGGATTGTCGGCAATTTGACCTTGAAAATCGACAAACCAAGGTCAAGGTCAAAGTAACCATAGAAATCAATAGAACTTGTTTCTGGTAACCTTCAGGCAAAGTTTCAAGTTTGTAACCCTTTCCAGTGCTGAGATTTTGCCTCAACCTGAAACTTTAACCAAAATGTTGATGGACAGACAGACGGACAGCGCTAATCTATAGACCGGAATTGCTAGAGCAATCCGGCCAAAAAGGAAGATATTACTAGACAATGAACTATTAACTCCTTATCTAGACATCCCAGCGATCCTTCTGGCATTTTAAGCTTTTCCATAGGTAAAGATTAAGTTGGCGTATGTAGACATTGTTAATCCAGATCAGCCTTTGCCATCTGATCAATGTTCACATTTTACTTACAAAAGCCTGTAAGAAGCTAATTTCAGCTTGGTGTAGACACTGGATAGAAATGCCACCTCATTCAACTCTTTCAGCATCAATGGCAATATTAAACATTTTGCACACAATACAGATTCAGGTGAGAGAGCTGAGTCACCATAATTATGCATTGTTTGCACATATTATAATAAAGGAGACCAGTAACATAATGTATTGCTATGTTGGGTTTTATTGATAATTGTAATGACTAGTACCATCTGCTTTTAAGACAATTGGGGAAAACATCATAAAATATTTAAAAACTGCTGTAACATGAAATATGGCTTTGACCGATTTTTAACATGAAAGAGTCGAATTTTGTAAATTTGTTGCTAAAAGAAAAGAGTTTTACGCATACCAAAGATGAGGTCTGTTTAGCTGTTTCAAGATCCCAAACTCGAATCGTGTGGTCCCAGGAAGCTGTGCATACTTGATTCTCATCTGTCCATGTGACTGCAGATAAACACCCAGTGTGTCCAGATAGTGTGAGTAGGGGCACCCGACTCTGTACTTTATTACTGGCTTTCTGTTTCTTTTTGGGATTGTCCTCATTTTCATCATCAACTTCCTCTCTGTCTATTTCTACAAAAACATCAAACAAGAGGGCCATGATGGCCCTGGAATCGCTCACCTAATATTTTTTTTTCACTTTAGCTATATAAGCCCCGCCCCCCTGGCAGCCATAGTTTCCGACCAATCAACTTGGATTGAAGGAATCTGATAGAGGGTCACCCTAGGAACATTTCTACAAAATTATTTGAAAATCGGCCAGACACTTTTGGAGGAGAAGATGTTTTAAGTTTTCACTATAGCCATATAAGGCAAAATAGCACTGCCCACTGGCGGCCATGTTTTTTTACCAATCAACATGGCTTGAAGGAATCTGAAAGTGGGTCATCCAAGGAACATTTCTACAAAATTATTTGAAAATCGGTCTGACACTTTCGGAGAAGAAGATTTTTTAAGTTTTCACTATAGCCATATAAGGCAAAATAGCCCCGCCCCCCTGGCGGCCATGTTTTTCGACCAATCAACATGGCTTGAAGGAATCTGATAGAGGGTCATCCAAGGAACGTTTTTACAAAATTATTTGAAAATCAGCCACACACTTTCGGAGGAGAAGATGTTTTAAGTTTTCACTTTGGCCATATAAGGCAAAATAGCCCCGCCCCCTGGCAGCCAAGTTTTTCGACCAATCAACATGGCTTGCAGGAATCTGATAGAGGGTCACCCAAGGAACATTTCTACAAAATTATTTAAAAATCGGCCCGACACTTGTGGAGGAGAAGATTTTTTAAGTGTTCACTATAGCCATAAAAGGCAAAATAGCCCCGCCCCCTGGCGGCCATGTTTTTTGACCAATCAACATGGCTTGAAGGAATCTGATAGAGAGTCACCCAAGGAACATTTCTAAAAAATTATTTGAAAATCGGCCTGACACTTTTGGAGGAGAAGATTTTTTAAGTTTGCACTATAGCCATATAAGGCAAAATAGCCCCGCCCTGGCGGCCATGTTTTTCGACCAATCAACATGGCTTGAAGGAATCTGATAGAGGGTCACCCAAGGAACATTTCTACAAAATTATTTGAAAATCGGCCTGACACTTTCGGAGGAGAAGATTTTTTAAGTATTCACTATAGCCATATAAGGCAAAATAGCCCCGCCCCCCCTGGCGGCCATGTTTTTCGACCAATCAACATGGCTTGAAGGAATCTGATAGAGGGTCATCTAAGGAACATTTCTACATAATTATTTGAAAATCTGCCAACCAGTTTGGGAGAAGAAGAATTTTGAAGTTTTTTCAGTTTCGTTGCCATGGAAACCAGAATTTTGCATGGATCCCAAAAATTTGAAGGAATTCTGGTGAGGTCATTGAGAGGATGCTTTCTGTGAAGTTTCATCCAAATTGACCCACTGGTTACTGAGGAGAAGAAGTTGACGCACGACGCACGACGCACGACGGACGCCGGACAAAAGGCGATCACAATAACTCACCTTGAGCAAAGCTCAGGTGAGCTAAAAACACATGAGTCGCCTGGCATAAAGCAGTATGTGTTCATTTTAGGGATGGGAACGAATACCGAAAACAATATTCAAATCTTCGTTAGCCGTAATCTAAAATTTATATCAGACATCAGGTTTATCCGATTACAGGTACAATTGCATTTCAAAAATAAGATATTCTCTATGTTTATATATTACACGTTTTCAAACAAACTCACACTTTTTACAAGAAGAAAACTTGAATACATTGCTCTTCTCTATCAGCATGAATCAGGTTGAAAGATCAAAGTTTGCAAGGTATTTTGTGAGGCGACTCGTGTATGATGTATCTTTGTTTGTTTATAAAAGTATCAAGGTTTTTTCCCTTTTTGTTCTTACTTTGTTTTTTCTTTACAATTAATTTGCGTAGGCTTCAAATTGTAGATTTGACATGTTTAATAAGCAAATTTGCAGTAAAAAACTTTCGAGAATTAAGAGAAAACAAATGCGGAATTTTGTTAACGATAATAGTGGAAAATAAACAGTCCTCAATATAAGTTGCCAGTCTGATCCCTCAGTTTTTTTAAGCAAGTTGAACGCGACTGAAAATGTGTTCCAGAGGTACAGATGCTGTTATTTAAGGTTTGACATACGTTATAAAAACATTACTGATGACACATACACACCCTCGTTAGAAAAAATAATAATATTTGTATTCGAAAATTTAATTTGAATGTTAGTTCCCTCCCATCCCTAGTTCATTTACAATTACCCTCATACAGATGCTTTCTCTGCATTAGAAGACTTCTGAAAACGTTGTCGCAAAAGAAGAAATTGTTTAACATGAGCAATTTTTCAGCTTCTTTTAAAGATATTTATATTTTTGCCTAGATATGTTCAGTCAACTGCTGCAGATTTGCTGTATGTGGGCAAGTGTTAAGCCAATGTGGTCAAATAGTGTCAAAACAGATAATAAAGAAATGATCCCTTGGCGTCTCCCTGCCTAACAGCATGCACTGGTCAGTTAATTTTCATTATGTTAATAGGAAATCTCTACTAAAAATCAAAAGATAAACAAATTTCTCACACATATTTTATCCTTTCTCTGGTACAGAAGATGTTTTACATATTTCTTGAAAACCTGTGGAACATGAAGGTCCGGATGGGGGCTTTGTTTGTTTGGAGTTTAACGCCGCTTTCAACAGCTTTGGTCATATCACGGCGGTCAGTGCACCTACCCATGTTTTCCTGGCTTTCCCACACCAGTACTTACACAACATTCTTTCGAAGCCACTGACTACTTTCTCACATAGATCAGAGGTGAGAGGCAATGGAAAACATCGCCCGAAAGAATGTCGCCGCAACCGGGTATCGAACCCGTGACCTCCAGATCACGAGTCAGATACGCTACCAATTGAGCTACCCGGCCGGGTCCCGGATGGGGGCATGGTTGTTAACATAAACAAGAGGACTTTGATGGTCCTGTGCTCCTCATCCAATATCTATTGCTTTATTTGAATGTGAAGTAAAAGGTGACATTTAACAAGAAAGCCATGATGGCCCTGGATCACTCACCGGAATTATGCCAACCGTATTTTCAATCACAGTAACTCATTTTGCAGTCAGGTAAGCTTATACAAGTGTGAACAAGATTTCATTTAGTTTAGCCTAGTGATCTGGTTTTTAATCTGACATGACCTATATTCACACTGGGTCCAGATATTTTCAAGAAATCATCGCTCCAACAAACTTTTAAGATCTCCAGGTAAAAATATGGCTTTTTGGCCTTGTGACCTGGTTTATTACTTGACATGCCATATATTTGAACTTGGCCTAGATATCATCAAGACAAATATTCTGACAAAGTTTAAAGCTGATAATGCTAAAAATATTAACAAGATTTCCCTTAAATTTGGCTATTGACCTTATTTTGACCGGATGCGGCCTCATGAGTCTTTACAACACATATTTGAACTAGGCCTAGATATTATCAAGACAAACATTCTGACAGTCTCAAGCTGCTGAAGCAAAAAATGCCAACTAAATAGTTTTATTTACAATATTCTCCTTCAATTTGTGACCAAGTTTTTGACCTCAAATAACCCATATTCAAAATTGGCATACATATCATCAGGATAAACATTTTGACGTTTCAACATGCTCAAGTTAACAAGAGGCCCAAGATTTTTAAAGTTTTAACAAGCACATATAAGGAAAACAAGCTCCTCCCCCTGGCGGCCATGTTTTTTCAACGGATCGGAAATATTTGAACAATCTTGGTAAAGGGTGCCCCAAGAAACATTTGTGCAAAATAATTTTCAAATTGTGCCAGTACTTTTGGACTAGAAATTTTTTAAGATTTTAAAAATGCACATATAAGGAAAACAAGCTCCGCCCCCTGGCGGCCATGTTTTTCAACGGATCGGAAATATTTGAACAATCTTGATAAAGGGTGCCCCAAGGAACATTTGTGCAAAATAATTTTCAAATCGGGCCAGTACTTTTGGACAAGAAGATTTTTAAAGTTTTAACAATGCACATATAAGGAAAACAAGCCTCGCCCCCTGGCGGCCATGTTTTTCAACAGATGGGAAATATTTGAACAATCTTGGTAAAGGGTGCCCTAAGGAACATTTGTGCAAAATAATTTTCAAATCGGGCCAGTACTTTTGGACAAGAAGATTTTTAAAGTTTTAACAATGCACATATAAGGAAAACAAGCCTCGCCCCCCTGGCGGCCATGATTTTCAACGGATTGGAAATATTTGAACAATCTTGGTAAAGGGTGCCCCAAAGAACATTTGTGCAAAATAATTTTCAAATCGGGCCAGTACTTTTGGACAAGAAGATTTTTTAAAGTTTTAACAATGCACATATAAGGAAAATAAGCTTCGCCCCCTGGCGGCCATGTTTTTCAACGGATCGGAAATATTTGAACAATCTTGGTAGAGGGTACCCCAAGGAACATTTGTGCAAAATAATGTTCAAATCGGGCCAGTACTTTTGGACAAGAAGATTATTTAAGATTCGGCAATTTTCCCCTTTTCTGATGCCGCAGCAACCAAAGTTCTCGATGGAATTTAAATCTTTGAACAATTTTGAAAGAGGCCCACCAAAAGAACATTCCTGTGAAGTTTGGTTGAAATTGGTCATGTGGTTAAGGAGGAGATGATCTAAATGCTAAATGTTAACGACGGACAAAAAGTGATCAGAATAGCTCACCTTGAGCCTTTGGCTCTAGGTGATCTAAAAATGCAGACTCCAGAGTATTAACAAGATTTTCCTTCAGTTTGACCTAGTGACCTAGCTTTTTACTGCACATAACCCAGTTTTTAACTTGTCCGAGATGTATGTTCTGATAAACTGTTATGAAGATCAGATGCAAAATTTAGCCTATAGAGTGTTAACAAGGCAATTGTTGACAATGCATGTCAGACAAAAGGTGATATCATCCATCTTGTGCTACGGAGTGAAACAATTTGAGCAATTTTGAAAGGGGACCACCTAAGGATCATTCCAATCCTTTGAAATTGGACCAGTAGCTTCAGATAAGATTTGAAAAGATGGATGAGTGAACTAATAACACACCTTGAGCCCTACATGGTTTGGTGAGCCAAGAATGAGCAATTTCTCAATTTCTCAATTTCCTGGCAAACATAGTTTCATAACAATTGGATAAGAAACAAAGTGACTATAGCGATGATGTCATATGGCACAGACATATTATGGTCACCTTGACCTTTGACCTAGGTCAGTAAAACGCAAATTTTTACAAGGTGTTGCTTGTGAACATATGTTTCATAACCTCGTCGCGGGGGGATAATAAACTTCAAACTTACACATTTCTTAAATATACCTGGAAAATGATTAAACCTACCTGCTGACCACAACTTTAACATATTGTCCCATCCACCACTGCAAAACTGAAAAGAAAAATGAGTTATTTTGAATCATCAAATATACATACAATATATCATTTAATATTAATTGCCGCATTCCACAGCATTTATCCATAATCAAATGTGTTCATTCGAAATGAAGTCACTAATGCAAGTAAAATGATTGTCATCTAATCTCCACTTGTCTTCAAGATGAATATTGAATGCATTGTTCAAAAGCATGAGTTCTTTATGAGCAACTTTTCGTTTTCAAAAGAAGTCTCTTCAATGTCTAGAGCAGAGTTCTAGATTAGGGACTTAGTCTAAAATCCTTATTTGTCACTCAAACCGCCTATGTTGTTTGTCAAAAAGCGGCTCTATTTATAATTTGCTTATTCATCATAAATTGATTTATTTATCCAACCTTTTGTCCTGATTTCTGAACAGCCACACACTCAACACTCCCCGCATGCCCTCTACAGGAATGAATACATTCCACCTCATTTTTGTCCAAGTCCCATTCACACAATAGTATAGTCTGATCCTGAGACCCAGACATAAAACTGCGACAGTTTCCGTCTGAAATATAAAAGATGCTAGTCAACACGAATTGTAAGTATGGCATATAAGGCGATATAAAGTGTATACAATAACTGTTCATGCAGTTTCAAATCAAATGCAAGGTTTTAGTGTTGTTGTTGTTTATTTCAGAATAACACTGGGGTTGTTAATGCAATAAGCATCGTTTCTCTCTTCATGCATAGAAAAAGTTAATGTCTGGTATAGTGAGCCTCCTAAATGAAAACTACCAAGAAGGGTGAAGGTCTCTCCCATGAATTTCTTTCTTTGTAATTTAACTGTGGAAGACATTGGTACAGTGGTAGAGTGTCGGCCTCTTGTACCAAAGGTCCCGGTTCGAATCCTGTGATGAGCAGGTTCTGCCTTTGGGATTTTACCACACAAACGGCGCGAGTACTGGTTTAGTATCGAGGCGTGATTAATATAAGCTTAAAGCTTGTTTCGCAATCGATGTAAAATAAATAAGTTTAAACTAATTTAACTGTTTGAAACATCTTAAATTAGGATACAATACACTGCCCTTCCTCAATAAACAACTTGTCCCTTTCCCACATACAATAAATCTGCAGCAGACGACTTTGAAAACATCAAGAATTATTTTGGAAATTCTCTGAAAATTATTACTGAAAAGAGTTGTAAATGTTGTGGCAAAAGGAGAAAATGCTTGTTTTAAGCAATTTCTCCTTTTGTCACGATGTTTTCTAAAGTCGTCTGCTCAAAATGCATCCAAAGGTGGGAAAGGGTTAAAAAACTTCCCAACAAGACTCAATAGTAAAAGTGGAATGACCATAATCAAGTCATTACAGCGAGCCCCAGTAGCTCAGTCGGTAGCGACGCGGGCTGTCAATCCAGGGGTTGTGAGTTCGAACCGCAGTTCGGCCAACATTCTTTCCGACGTTTGATAAAAGTCACTGTGACAAGCGTCATTCCCCAATGGGCCAACAGTCTATGTGGAAAAGCAGCCAGTTGCTTGGAAAGTATGTTGTTTGGAGTATTGGAATGAATGAATGTATATTGTTTTATGGCGCATCGACAGCTAAGGTCATTTAGCGCGCAATTAAATTTAATTATTCATGATCCCTGGGTAAACAAACCAGTACTAGGCTAGAAAATGTGCCTTGCCCAAGGGCACTCCACCATGACCGTTGTGCCGTGACTGGGGATCGAACCCGGGACACCCAGTTTCGAAATCCCCGAAGCTAACCACTCGACCACAGCGGATTCCTTTGGAGTATTGGTGTGAGAAAACCAGTAAACATGAGTAGATGAACTGGCCGCCATATGACTGAATAATTGTTGAAAACGGCGTATTTACTGATCACTTGAGCACACTGATTGGCTTCCTAAACGCTTTGCCGCATACAGCCGCTTTCCGACACCTCTGCAGCAGCCGACTTTGGAAAAACATTGTGATAAATTTAAAGCAGAAATTGCTCATATGAGTCATTTCTTCTTTTGTCACAACAATTTCAACTCTATCAAAGAATATTATACTTTTGTTTATGGAAATATTCCATATGTTTGCCTAAATGCTTTTAAAGTCGTCTGCTGCAGATTTGTTATATGAGGGAACAGGTTAAACTAGAACTAATAAAACTAGAACTATCACTGAAGATGATAAATACCCCCTAAACAGCACCTTGTCCTACACCATAACTTAATAAGTAAAAGGGCCATAACTCTGTAAAATAACATGCAATTGTAACCCCTTTAGGATATGCACATCTCCTCTTGGTATAGAAGCTTCATGTAATATTTTATTGAATTCCACCGAGTGGTTTGTAAGAAATAGGCCGGACAAAATATGGCTTCCGACCGACAGACAGACAGACATACAGCCCGACACAGTGACTCCTTTATACCCCCTCTTCTTTGAAGAGGGTATAATGAGCCAGTTCATGATAAGTTAGCATTTGTGAAAAGAGCAGATACATATCGAGGATGTGAAACGGTTGTAACTAAAGTTAGTATTTTTTTACCAAGGTTAATCACCTCGCCATAAAGTCTTTATAAGCGTTAAATAATTGTTCTTGGTAAACAATGGAAATTTAGGTGCCATTGCTCGTTCTGAGCAATGGCACCTAAATTTGCATTGTTTACAAAGGGGTCAAAATTGGCCCTAAACCAGGGTTTTCAAAATAGGTCTTTAGTTACAACCGTTTCACGCCAAGCCATCGAATATTATGTTCACAAAAAGCTTTTTCCGTAATTTGTGAAGTAATGATTTTGATCAAACTGTATAGTCTATTATGGAAATACACTGTTTGCAGGCAAGGCTGAATCACCTTTTTGCACAGACATGACTTAGAAATGAAAATAAGTACCCTTTTTTATCCATGAGACACATTTAACAGGCATGGTATGTCCCGTTATAGTCTGCAGGGATTTTCCTTCTATTGACCAGAGTCTTAGAGTGTTATCATAGCTGCCCGTCAATATGCTGTGAATATAAAATAAACATTTTAACCTTTTCTCTCATATGAATGACTTTAGATGCCTTTGCAGCAGACGCCTTGTTGAAATTATTGTGGGAAAAGGAGAATAAACTTATAAGGGACTATATCTTACTACACCACATTAATTTCACCTTCATTTCAAATTGTCCCGGTATTATGTTTACAACAAATATAGTGATACTTCCACAGCAGTCATTATTGTCCCGGTATTATGTTTACAACAAATATAGTGATACTTCCACAGCAGTCATTATTGTCCCGGTATTATGTTTACAACAAATATAGTGATACTTCCACAGCAGTCATTATTGTCCCGGTATTATGTTTACAACAAATATAGTGATACTTCCACAGCAGAAATTATTATACTGGGAAGAAAGTTAACGCTTCACTATTTCACAATGTTATCGAAGTGTCAATTTTCTTTATTGATCACCAGTACTAACAATAAGGAATTCTAGCACTCTGTCACATGTGTATCACTATCAGTCATATTGTTAACTCACACACCTAAATGGACCTACAGTAGGGACACCTTTAACATTGATACTATGTTTTCACAATTTTCAGCCACTACCTGCATTTTTATAAGAAATTTGTGTTTGAGGGAATACAGTGACATGCTTTGCATATCAATAAGTTCAAGTATGAACAGGCAAGTTATTCCTTATGTCACAATGCTAAGGCAGGTGATACAAAAATAGAGCTGTTGACAAAAACTAAAACCAAATCAAAAGTGAAAGTCCTCCAAACAAGAGGGCCATGATGGCCCTGGAATCGCTCACCTGATTTTTTTTTTCCACTTTAGCTATATAAGCCCCGTCCCATGGCAGCCATAGTTTCCGACCAATCAACTTGGCTTGAAGGAATCTGATAGAGGGTCACCCTAGGAACATTTCTACAAAATTATTTGAAAATCGGCCAGACACTTTTGGAGGAGAAGATTTTTTAAGTTTTCAATACAGCCATATAAGGCAAAATAGCCCCGCCCCCCCCCTGGTGGCCATGTTTTTCGACCAATCAACTTGGCTTGAAGGAATCTGATGGAGGGTCATCCAAGGAACATTTCTACAAAATTATTTGAAAATCAGCCTGACACTTTCGGAGGAGAAGATTTTTTAAGTTTTCACTTTGGCCATATAAGGCAAAATAGCCCCGCCCCCTGGCGGCCATGTTTTTCGACCAATCAACATGGCTTGAAGGAATCTGATAGAGGATCACCCAAGGAACATTTCTACAAAATTATTTTTTAAGTTTTCACTATAGCCATATAAGGCAAAATAGCCCCGCCCCCCCTGGCGGCCATGTTTTTCGACCAATCAACATGGCTTGAAGGAATCTGATAGAGGATCACCCAAGGAACATTTCTACAAAATTATTTAAAAATTGGCCTGACACTTTCGGAGGAGAAGATTTTTTAAGTTTTCACTATAGCCATATAAGGCAAAATAGCCCCGCCCCCCCTGGCGGCCATGTTTTTCGACCAATCAACATGGCTTGAAGGAATCTGATAGAGGGTCATCTAATTTCTACAAAAAAAATTGAAAATCTGCCAACCAGTTTGGGAGAAGAAGAATTTTGAAGTTTTTTCGGTTTCGTTGCCATGGAAACCAGAATTTTGCATGGATCCCAAAAATTTGAAGGAATTCTGGTGAGGTCATTGAGAGGATGCTTTCTGTGAAGTTTCATCCAAATTGACCCACTGGTTACTGAGGAGAAGAAGTTGACGTACGACGGACGCCGGACAAAAGGCGATCACAATAACTCACCTTGAGCAAAGCTCAGGTGAGCTAAAAAAATAAATGAAATTTATCTACAAAGTGAATTTTAATGGACTACCTGATACATATACGCAAACTAAAACCTTTCCCATTTGACTCCTCTGCAGCAGGCAATATTTGAAAACATTGTGACAACAAATTATACTATTATCTTTTTCAGTATTTTGCCTCAAAGTTTTCAAAGTCGTCTGCTGTATACTTGCTGTATGTGGGAAACGGCCAAGAGTCATCTTCTGGGAAAACATCTAAGTAAACAATACTTTTTTTTATTTTAAATTGGATGCAGAACTCAAAACATTGTTCATTACCAGAGCAAAAGTTTGAACACTTTCCCATATGTATACAAACACGAGGGGGATGATGGCCCTGGATCGCTCCCCTGAGTAATACAATTTGTTTTGCCAACCTCAATAACTCATTTTTTTGGACATGGCATAAAGTTATCTACTAGAGGGACCCTCAAGGAACATTTCTACGAAATGATTTGGAAATTGGCCAAAAACTGTCTGAGAAGAAGATTTTTAAAGGTCATGTTTTTCAACCAATCAATAATATGTAAACAAATCTGATTGCCCTAGGTATATTTCTACAAAATTATTTGGAAGATAGTGAGTTAGCAAAACAGCCCACCACCCTGCGGACATGTTTTTCAACCAATCAACATAGCTTAAAGGAATCTTATAGAATGTCACCTGAGAAACATTTTTACAACATTATTTTTGTAAAGCTGCCAATAGGTTTCTGAGGAGATTTATTTAAAAAAAAAAATGTTTCGGTTGCCATGGAAACCAGAATTATGCATGGATAATAATATTGAAGATATTTTGGTGAGGACATTAAGAGGATGCTTTCTGTGAGGTTTCTTCCCAATGGCCTAACTGGTTACAGAGGAGAAGAGGTTGACACATGGCTGACGATGCATCCCGGATGCCAGACAAAGGACAATGTCAATAACTTAGCTCAGGTGAGCTTAAAAAGTACAACTTAGACAACATTTTGGGGAAAATATGGCATATCTCTATAAAAAACAAATGCAAATATCAAGAGCTGAAAACATTGTTGCAAATTTCGGAAAACTGCATATATTTTCTCCTTTTGCTGCAATATTGGTATGCAGCAGATGTATCAAAAGGTGTGAAAAGGGTTAATTTGAGAGAAAAGTTCAGCCTACTATTTTCCAGATCCTTTAACACTGCTGACCCAGTCATCATGGTTGAGAGAATCTCCGGGTTTGGGTGCTGCGTGACGCTCTATATATTCTAGCTCAATCACATCTTCCTGAATGGAGAAAAACCAACATCACAGAATCTTACATCAATTCAAAATCTTGGTTTTAGAATGTCATTGTGTACAGAAGGACAGTAGGAAAAGAAAGTTTGTTAGCATGATGTGTTGCCGCCGACAACACTTTTCCAGTTATATGTTTCCTGGGGTAAGTCACCAGTACTTCTGTTCCATTTATCCGGACACCATTTCGAGGGCTTGGCGTGAAACCGTTGTAACTAAAAACCTATTTTGAAAACCCTGGTTTAGGGGCAATTTTGACCCCATTATAAACAATGCAAATTTAGGTGCCATTGCTCAGAACGAGCAATGGCACCTAAATTTCCATTGTTTACCAAGAAAAATGATTTAACACTTATAAAGACTTTATGGTGAGGTGATTAACCTTGGTAAAAAAAATACCAATTTTAGTCATTTAGTCCAAGGAGGGAAAGCCATTTCTTATAATTTTAGTATTTGGTAGAAAAAAGAAAGTGTTAACCCTTTCCCTCATACAACAACAATGGAAGTTGGAAGGCTCCGTCTCAGCAAAAATGTTTCTTTGGGACTGAGTGTAGTTGGTTGTTAAGTCACAAGAACACACACTTGGGAAACTCTTAAACACAAAAGTTTGCATTCAGATAATAGAAATAAATTGTATGTACTTACTGTAGCTATTTCATTTTGATCCAAGTGCTTCTCGAGTGAAACACGCAGGAATTGTCCGTTTATTAGAAAGTCAAATTCTATACTTTTCTGTATGTCAGCATTTTCTGAAACATAAAACATTTTCAGGGATTATTTGAACCATCACTTGAAGGCAAGCGTGAGTGTTTTTACCTGATAAAACTAGAAATACTGTGAGCAAAGCTCACTGAAGAATACCCCCGCTCCCCTCCCAAAGCATCGGATACAATGGTAAAGTAAAGTTTCTACTTTGCTGTTGAAATTCCAAATGTCTTTCTGATCAAATAAATATCGAATGTTACATAATATTGATTAAATTTTTTAATTGTGTTCTTGGTTAGACATGTTTGTTTACCATTTGTGTTTAAAATTCAAATCCAGACACTCAAATAGAAAAATATCATGTCACAATGGTATCTACATATGATGTGTAACCTTCATGTAAAGTTTGAACCAAATCCATTGAGCCGTTTAGGAGGAGTAGTGCTTACAAGAAATGTGGAGGTATGTGCACAGGAGTCCCTCGCAGGTAACCTCTAAGTTGAATTATCTCCCCTTGGAAGAATCCGAGGCGTATGATCTTCCTTCATGCATATCTATGATGTGTAACCTTCATGTAAAGTTTGAACCAAAACCATTGAGCCGTTTAGGAGGAGTAGTGCTTACAAGAAATGTGGACATACGGACAGACAGACAGACGGACGGACAGACAGGGTGATTCCTATATACCCCCCCCAAACTTTGTTTGCGGGGGGTATAATAATTTCAAAGTTGTTGGCCGGTCATAATCCAAAGGTAAAATCTAGGAAATTAGAATTATAATTAGTTAAGTATTGATATAATTGTTGTAGAGGTATCTAGTCACAGTGGCAGTGTTAAGAATGTGGTATAACTTTTAAATTCTTACCTGACAGTAGCCCATTTATCAAAGAACTTAAATCATTTGTTTCTACTGTAGCGGGTATAGAGAATGGTGTATCTGGTACGGAATGTCTGAAACACAGAAAATTCAGTAAATTATTTCCCCCCTGATATGGATAATTTCAAATGTGATTGCTGTGTGTGTTTTTTTTTAGCAATTTCTCCTTTTACATAAAATGTTTGACTTTGTTCAAATTTTTTCTGCTATTTATATTTATATGAATTTTTTCCCTATATGGCAGATTTCTAAAATTATCCTTTCAGGTAAATAGCAAAACGGCATTTCAGCATTAAACAAATAGTGAAACCAGTGAGGCTACACTTCTTGTTCTGTAACCTTTAACAGTTTTTTTGACACCTTCAAAATTGTTAACCCTTTTTCACCTGCAGTTATATAGATTTTCAATATCTTTGCCTGGACCAACCACCATGGCTTAAAGGCATCTTGTAGAGTGTCACCCAAGGAATGTTTCTGCAAAATTATTTGAAAATCGGCCTGACACTTTCGGAGGAGAGGATATTTTAAGTTTTCACCATAGCCATATAAGGCAAAATAGCCCCACCCCATGGCGGCCATTTTCAACCAATCAACATGGCTTGAAGAAATCTGATAGAGGGTCACCCAAAGAACATTTCTACAAAATTATTTGAAAATCTGCTCAACACTTTCGGAGAAGAAGATTTTTTAAATTTTCACTATGGTCATATAGATCAAAATAGCCCCGCCCTCTGGCGGCCATATTTTTCGACCAATCAACATGGCTTGAAGGAATCTGATAGAGGGTCACTCAATGAACATTTCTACAAAATTATTTGAAAATCGGCTGAACACTTTCGGAGAAGAAGATTTTTTAAGTTTACACTATAGCTATATAAGCCAAAATAGCCCCGACCCTGGCGGCCATGTTTTTCCACCAATCAACATTTCTTGAAGGAATCTAATAAAGGGTCATCCAAGGAACATTTGTACAAAATTATTTGAAAATCTGCCAACCAGTTTGGGAGCAGAAGAATTTTGAAGTTTTTTTCGTTTCGTTGCCATGGAAACCAGAATTCTGCATGGATCCCTAAAATTTGAAGGAATTCTGGTGAGGTCATTAAGAGGATGCTTTCTGTGAAGTTTCATCCCAATTGACCCACTGGTTACTGAGGAGAAGATGTTGAAGATTTTTTAAGTTTTCACTTTGGCCATATAAGGCAAAATAGCCCCCGCCCCCTGGCGGCCATGTTTTTCGACCAATCAACATTGCTTGAAGGAATCTGATAGAGGGTCACCCAAGGAACCTTTCTACAAAATTATTTGAAAATCGGCCTGACACTTATGGAGGAGAAGATTTTTTAAGTTTTTATTATAGCCATAAAAGGCAAAATAGCCCCGCCCCCTGGCTGCCATGTTTTTTGACCTATCAACATGGCTTGAAGGAATCTAATAGAGGATCACCCAAGGAACATTTCTACAAAATTATTTGAAAATCAGCCTGACACTTTTGGAGAAGAAGATTTTTTAAGTTTGCACTATAGCCATATAAGGCAAAATAGCCCCGCCCCCCCTGGCAGCCATGTTTTTCGACCAATCAACATGGATTGAAGGAATCTGATAGAAGGTCACCCAAGGAACATTTCTACAAAATAATTTGAAAATCGGCCTTACACTTTCGGAGGAGAAGATTTTTTAAGTTTTCACTATAGCCATATAAGGCAAAATAGCCCCAGCCCCCCCTGGTGGCCATGTTTTTCGACCTATCAACACAGCTTGAAGGAATCTGATAGAGGGTCATCCAAGGAACATTTCTACAAAATTATTTGAAAATCTGCCAACTAATTCGGGAGTAGAAGAATTTTGAAGTTTTTTCGGTTTCGTTGCCATGGAAACCAGAATTTTGCATGGATCCCAAAAATTTGAAGGAATTCTGGTGAGGTCATTGAGAGGATGCTTTCTGTGAAGTTTCATCTAAATTGACCCACTGGTTACTGAGGAGAAGAAGTTGACGCACGACGACGGACGCCGGACAAAAGGCGATCACAATAACTCACCTTGAGCAAAGCTCAGGTGAGCTAACAAGAGGGCCATGAGGCCCTGCAATCGCTTAGCTGAGAAAGGGCTATTTAAGACTTAATTCTTTCAGCGCCAATGGCAATATCATCAAGACAAACTTTCTGACAAAATTTCAAGCTGCTCAAGTCAAAAATGCGATCTCTATAGTGTTAACTAGATTGTTCTACAATTTGGCCTAGTGACCTAGTTGTTGAACTGACCTATTCAAACTTACCCTAGATATCATCAAGACAAATATTCTGACAAAGTTTCAACATGCTCAAGCCAAAAATGCGGTTTCTAGAGTGTTAACAAGATTGTTCTTCAATTTGGCCCAACATGACATTTATTCGAACTTGGCCTAGATATTAGTAAGACAAACATTCTGACAAAGTTTCAACATGCTCAAGCCAAAAATTGTGGCTTCCAGTCAAATCCAGAGCGACAACAAGATTTTCCTTAAATTTGGCCTAGTGACCTAGTTTTTGACCTGACATGACCCATATTCGAATTTGGCCTAGATATCACTAAGAAAAATTTCTGATAAAGTTTCAACATGCTCAAGTTAAAAAATGCGGCTTCCAGAGTGTTGAGAAGATTTTCCTTAAATTTGAACTAGTTTTTTTACCAGACATGACCCATATTCAAACTTGGCCTAGATATCATCAAAAAAATCTTTCGGACAAAGTTTCAACATGTTCAAGTTTAAAATGCAGCTTCCAGAGTGTTAACAAAATTTTCATTAAATTTAGCCTAGCGACCTAGTTTTTGACCCGACATTACCCAGTTTCAAACTTGGCCTAGATTTTATGGAGATATATGTTCTGATAAACTTTCAAGAAGATTGGATGCAAAATGTTGCCTCTAGAGTGTTAACAAGCAATTGTTGACAACGAATGACGGACAAAAGGCTATCACAAAAACTCACATTGAGCAATTGCTCTGGTGAGCTAAAAACACACAAAAATGATATGTTGCTGTTCTTAATTTTATGCTAGATGAAAAACCTTATATGTAATTTTTGTTGTTATCTCAACACTTGAAAAAATACGTTTTTATGCAAATTACCAATATTTGAATAATGATTTGCTATTTTTTTATATTTCCTTGTGGTTTGAATCACATTCTGTGTTTATTTTATCCAAAACCTTTAAAAGTTAATATGATATGGTGTAATACCCCCCAAAAAAACCTTAGTTTTCCATAATGAAAACCCATATTTGTTAGGTGTAAGAACAGACAGTTTCAAAACACTAAAATTATTTATAATATTTAACTTTTTCTAAAACTTCTTCAGATCATGGAAATAAATATCATTTATCAATATTTAAAAAGAAAAATATTAATCACTATCAAAATTTTGAGTTTTTCTTACCTCCTTTGTCTATTTTTTTAAAATATGAACATCAATTTGTAATAAAAAAGTCATTCATTATTTTCTACTTATTTTCAAAAGCATATGATACTTTTAAAATTCTAAATCAAAATTTGCATAATATGTTCTCTTTACCCTGCTATATTATAAAATCAAACATGGCGTCTCGACAGCATTTGGAAGGTTCAAGAAAAATATTCCGCTCTTTATCTCAAACAAATTTAATCCAATCACTATCAGTTTAATATTTTGAGACATTATAAAAAGGCATATTGACTATATATGTTTTAATTGACATCTGTATGAGTAAATAACAATGTTACAATTTTTTTTATAAAACTCCACCATTCAGTTCAGTACATCTGTAACCCTTTCCCAAAGACAACAAATCTGTTTTTTCTTTCACATTTGAACATGTTGTCTATTAGCTGCTTATGACATCATTGGAATTTGAAGTCACATGATTACATTCCGTGAAGTTTTCTCGATTATAGAAAACATGGAAGAAATTAAGGACCAAAATTCTAAAAAAGAAAATAGTTTTTTTGGCCTGTATGTTTGACTTTGTGGTGGTTATAAATTTTAACATATGCCATCTTTAAACTTTTAAATTCTATACTGTGTTACAAAAATTAAGGATGTTATTATAAGGACTAAATCAAGAGCACCGCGTACGGCACAGACGCTCGACTGATAGGGAGAAAAAAAAAATAAAAAAATGAGCTAAACAAAAAACCTTAACCGGGCGACGACGCCAGGGTCATGACAATAGCTCTCGTTTTTTTCAAAAGTCGAGCTAATAAAAAACCTTAACCGGATGACAACACCTTCAGTGTAGAAGTCCAAAAGGGGGGATAATTTGGTCAATATTAAGTTCAGGGTTATTGAACTTGTTGTATCAAGTTATGTTAAGACATTGAATAAGTTTAGGAAGTTTCAAAGCTATAGGTTTAATTGTGTTTCAGTTATCACCATTTTTCTTCCTTCAAAGTATATTTTCTAAATCGAAATGGGGAGATAATTTTGTCAATACTATTTACAGAGTTATGAAACTTGTTATATACGGTCAACTTAAGACACTCAGCAAGTTTGTGAAGTTTCAAGCAAAAAACAAGATGTGTTTGTGAAACACTGATGCCCCCGAATGGCAACATCTAGGTCAAAGGTCAAGGTCGCCAGGTCAAAAATGTTGGTACTGACAGAAAGGTCATGTCACAAGGAATACACATGTGAAATATGGTAGCCGTACCTGTTATGGTTCAAAAGTAGTGGTCAAAGTTAAAGTTTTTTTTCGAGAATGGCAACATCTAGGTCAAAGGTCAAGGTCGCAAGGTGAACAATTTTGGTATTGACAGAAAGGTCATGTCACAAGGTATACACATGTGAAATATGGTAGCCGTACCTGTTATGGTTCAAAAGTAGTGGTCAAGGTTAAAGTTTTTTTCGAGAATGGCAACATCTAGGTCAAAGGTCAAGGTCGCAAGGTAAAAATTTTTGGTACTGACAGAAAGGTCATGTCACAAGGTATACGCATGTGAAATATGGTAGCCTTACCTGTTATGGTTCAAAAGTAGTGGTCAAGGTTAAAGTTTTTTTTGAGAATGGCAACATCTAGGTCAAAGGTCAAGGTCGCAAGGTCAAAAATGTTGGTACTGACAGAAAGGTCATGTCACAAGGAATACACATGTGAAATATGGTAGCCGTACCTATTATGGTTCAAAAGTAATGGCCAAGGTTAGAGTTTTTTCCGAGAATGGCAACATCTAGGTCAAAGGTCAAGGTCGCAAGGTCAAAAATATTGGTACTGACAGAAAGGTCATGTCACAAGGAATACACATGTGAAATATGGTAGCCGTACCTGTTATGGTTCAAAAGTAATGGCCAAGGTTAAAGTTTTTTTCGAGAATGGCAACATCTAGGTCAAAGGTCAAGGTCGCAAGGTCAAAAATGTTGGTACTGACAAAAAGGTCATGTCACAAGGAATACACATGTGAAATATTGTAGCAGTACCTGTTATGGTTCAAAAGTAGTGATCAAGGTTCAAGTTTTTTTCGTGCAGACAGACGGGCAGACAGGCCAAAAACTATATGCCCACCGAATCGGTGATTCCGGGGGCATAAAAAGAAAAATCATGAGTTAAAAATTGTCAAAAACCTGAGCTAAACAAAAAACCTTAACCTTACGTTTTGAAGTTTTAAGTGAAACAAATAAAGATTTCCAGCTATATACTTTTATTATTTAACATAATTATTATGATTATGTTTATGAAGTTGAGCTGAACAAAAAACCTTAACCGGACGACCACGCCGCCGCCGCCGCCGACAACGCCAGGGTCATGACAATAGCTCTGGTTTTTTTCAAAAGTCGAGCTAAAAATGGGTCATTTTTGGAAAATATGATTAAATTGTGCCAATAAGAAAATTTAACAAATTGATTCTAAAAATATCATGTAAATAAGTTCATAGTTTGGAACAGTTAATAAATTAACATTTCAATTAAATATAACTGTTCTAGTGACAAATGTTTTATAGGATAATCATTTTCACATTAAATCTCACAATCTTGTAAAGAGTTGATACAACAGGACCACCATACTAATGCTTTTTGTAATTACACCGGTGAGTGATTGCCTCCCTTGAAAGTCAATTTAAAAATGGCTGCGGATGAACTCGATTTTTGGAACTTTGCACAGAAGTGAACGCTTATTTGGTGTAAGTTAAATAACAAGGACATATAAGGAACGTGTGACACTGGATATAATTTACAGTTAAGTTTGCTTTATTTTTTTTTCAAAAAAAACGTAAGAACACCGATAATAGGGAGTCCCATCCTATATCTTATTCAAACAAGTTTGGGCGATTATTCGTTCATTTTTTTTCAACGATTTCGTCTAATTTATTTAACTGCAGTGTTCCCACAGTCATTTTTTTCTGGGGGTACCCTCTTGAGTGAATCTTTGGGGGTACAACATATCATGATGTTATATATAGTAAATAAAACGAAACAATCTGTGTTATTATCCTTTAGTAACAAAAACACCTTTTTTTTATATTGAAATAAAACACATACACAACTAATTCATTATTGTTTTTCCCTTTTAAGATTAATATAATCATAGGTTATAATGTTATATGAAAATATGTTACATTGACTAGAGTAGATACAACAATTGAACGTATGACATTTATCAATTTGAATTTGTTTATGGTCGCTGGGTCATTTTTTCACATGCCCTCACATAGTGTTGTTGTTTAAGTGCAAGACATGATACAGCATGGTCATTGGATTTTTGGTGACGAATCAAGGCAGGGCCATAATTAAACAAGAGTTGTCGGAGGACAATATAGCTCGCCTATCAGGGCCATTGTATATCAGGGCCTACTTCAGAACAGTTAAAGTATTAGGTAAAGTCGCACAGTATCACCTATTGCAAGATAATACACCTTTTCAATACTTTTGACAAAAATTATAAGTTCAACTAGAATGGAGTGCTCCCCGGAGCACGTGTGTCACCTGCCGGCGCCTTGTCAGAAAATTTTAATTTTTGATAGAAAAGGGGCAATAACTCTGATATAAAAAAAAATTGGATTATCCCCCTTTTGTGAACCCATCACAAAAATTGATATAAACATTTGTCAGAAGTTTCAATCCAATCCTTTGAGCAGAAAAAAAGTAATTTGAATATTTGACAGAAAAGGGGCAATAACTCTGATATAAAAATATTTGGATTATCCCCCTTTTGTGAACCCATCATACACATTGATATAAACATTTGTCAGAAGTTTCAATCCAATCCTTTGAGTAGATTAAATTTTTGACAGAAAAGGGCCAATAACTCTGATATAAAAATATTTGGATTATCCCCCTTTTTGTGAACCCATCATACACATTGATATAAACATTTGTCAGAAGTTTCAATCCAATCCTTTGAGTAGAAAAAAAGTTATTTGAAAATTTAAATTTTTGACAGAAAAGGGGCAATAACTCTGATATAAAATTATTTGGATTATCGCCCTTTTGTGAACCAATCACACACATTGATAAAAACATTTGTCAGAAGTTTCAATCTAATCCTTTAAGTAGAACAAAAGTTATTTGAAAACGTGACGAAAAAAGTGTGACGGACAGACAGACAGACAGACGCCGGATAAAAAAAAAAATAGACAGACGTCGAATAAAAAAAAAAGTAACATTTGTCAGAAGTTTCAATCCAATCCTTCGGGTAGAAAAAAAGTTATTTGAAAATTTAATTTTTTGACAGAAAAGGGGCAATAACTCTGATATACAATTATTTGGATTATCCCCCTTTTGTGAACCAATCACACACATTGATATAAACATTTGTCAGAAGTTTCAATCTAATCCTTTGAGTAGAAAAAAAGTTATTTGAAAACGTGACGAAAAAGTTAGATTTTTTGACAGAAAAGGGGCAATAACTCTGATATAACTTGACCTTGACCCAGGGTCAAGACAGGTGTAGTGGGGTGCGTAGATGGACCAATAGTTCCTAAATGTATAAACTAAATATGAAAGCAATCAATGTCATAATAGTGAATGCAGAGTGATATGTTAAACGTTAAACGCAAACCTTAAACCTTGTAACTGAACCAAGTAGAAATGACCTTGACCTTGACCCAGGTGCAAGACGGGTGTAGTGGTGTGCGCAGATGGATGACCAATAGTTCCTAAATGTATAAACTAAATATGAAAGCAATCAATGTCATAATAGTGACTGCAGAGTGATATGTTAAACGTTAAACGCAAACCTTAAACCTTGTAACTGAACCAAGTAGAAATGACCTTGACCTTGACCCAGGGTCAGAACGGGTGTAGTGGTGCGCGTAGATGGATGACCAATAGTTCCTAAATGTATAAACTAAATATGAAAGCAATCAATGTCATAATAGTGAATGCAGAGTGATATGTTAAACGTTAAACGCAAACCTTAAACCTTGTAACTGAACCAAGTAGAAATTACCTTGACCTTGACCCAGGGTCAGGACGGGTGTAGTGGTGTGCGTAGATGGATGACAAATGGTTCCTAAAGGTATAAACCCTTAAAACCCAAATGAAAACCTTAAACACAAACCTTAAACCTAGGTGTCTACGCCACCGCCGACGGTGCCGACGGTGCCGACGCCGGGGGTAACACATAAGCTCTCCTGTACTTCGTACTGGCGAGCTAAAAATTGTTTGTTTGCCCTTTACCGACCCTAGATTTTAGAAGTGGGTCTGTAGGTCGGAAAAATATTTAATTTTTGGGAGGGGAGGATTAATAAAGTAATATGAATGTTGAATGACATATAAATCGTACAAGCTGTCCTGTTTCAGTGAATGACCTAAATCAGTGTCCTTCTTGTTTTGCATATGCTCTTCAATTTGAAGGGTTTTATGGTATCAATGTTTTTTTGTGGTCTCAAATGTAAACATATAAATACAGAAATTATTTTTGGATTGGTCACAGCCCTTTTTATCATGTAGAGGGTGTGCTTAAGTGAAAACACATCCATTTCTTCTATCTCGGGAAAACCCAAAATATACACGTGACCATTCCAGTCAATCGTAATAATTTTAGACTAACGAATGTATGCGTTAACGTCATCAATATTGGGGCCATTGAATAGGCATGCGAGCAAGAAATGTATCGATTGTAAACTTTGGTTAATATTGCAAAAACTGAAAGTATACTCCCAGCCACTCTGTAAATCTCAAATTAACTGCAATTACCGCAATTTGTCAAAGAAATAACCCTGTAAAAGATCGAAAATTAGAAATGCATATTATTCTGCCCAAAAATATGCTGGTGCCTGAAATCTCACCTCGCAAGTATGCGAGCTTAAATTTGAACCCTGTAAAAAATGTATCGCATGGTTCATATATGAGAAATTCTTTCCTGTGTAATAGATTCCCAAATAAGGAGATGTTTACTACAGCTTCAAGAAAGTGCGCGAAAAAAAATCACGTGATCTGTTTGCATGCGAAAATATAACGTGTTCAACATACTAGTAACAGTATTTGCGCGAGTTATTTATAGAAAGGTCTACACATCCATGTTTATCTTTCATTCTTTCTCACCATACGAAAGGAAAACAATAGAGCAAAATAAAAAAAATCTTCCAATAATTTTTGCAATAAAACTAATTTAAGTTGGTGGGATTTGTTTGGGTCGGTCGGTAAAGGGCAAACAAACTTAATTTTACTTCAAGCCCAGAACGTTGATAATTTATGCTTCCATGAGTGAATGCAGACTTTTCTCATGATGTTCACACGAAGAACAAAACATTTTCCCGGAGTCCGAATCATATTGTAACCATGAAAATTCTGACACCTAGATATTTTGAAACCTTTTTACGGGATGTTTTTCCTGGAGAGGACAGGCGTCTTTGTCAACATTTTAACTATCTGAGACGGGGGAGTCCTCTTCGAAATTTTGTCGAGTAGTTTTGGCTTTGTCAAATCCAAAAGCAAACAAACGTTTCTGCGACATTTTTCAGTAGCAGACAACATTAGTAGACTGCCTCTCGTTTTCGAAGGCTGTGCAATTATTACCCTCAGAAAAAACCTAAAACCAGTTAGCACACATACGTCATCGTGTATGAATGACCTTCACAGTTTAATCCGAACATTGACGAAGTATAAAAATTATTGATATTTTTTTATGTGCGGGCACCTGCTCGGTTACTTCCGACTTCCCATATCGTTCGGAAGTATTATGATGACATGTTGTCTATATTTAGAATTGGGAAAACCTTTTCTGATAACTTATTTTTCTCACGAAATTTAGCCGATCGTGTTACTCTTACCATCTGCAAGACATATTTTTTATTATTTTCCATACATGGTTTGTAGTCTAAAATGTGTGCGTGATTATTTTTTTTCTACGTGATTCACGTACATATATACGTGAATGGGAACTCTGAACCGGAAACAAATTTGTTACAAATTTCAAATTGTTCGCCGTTGTGAATTGAATTTTGATTGATTTAAGGATGTACTGAACTGAGGTTTTGAAATTTAATACTTTCTTATTAAATCTTCTTATTTTGTTATCAATTAAAACCCGTTTAGTCATTATCCTTTTTTATAATTCTTCAAAATTTAAAAAAAAGTGGATAAAATTTGCTTGAGATTAAGGGCCTATTTTTTTCATGAGCCTTCAATTTTTTCGTGAGACGCTGTCCAGTTGCAGTGTTTGATTAATAAATAAAACTGGGCAAAAAGAACATATTAATGTCCATGTATATAAATTTTAATCTAGAACTTGTATAGTATCATATTGTTTTGAAAAAAAGTAGAAAATATTGGAAAACTTTTTTGACATTTGAAGATATGTTTGAAAAATTAATAAATATATTTTCATATTTTAACATTTTTTAGCCATTCAAAGAAGAAAAACTGAAAATATTGCCCAATGACATATACTTTTCTTATTAAAATCTGATAAATGATAGTAATTGAAATAACTTAGAGAAGTTTCAGAAAAAGTTAAATATTACAAATATGTTATTTCCTTATTTCAAAGTTTTGAAATTGTCTATTCTTAAATCTGACAAATATGGATTTTCATTAGTGTCAAATAGTGTCTATTTTTTAGCTTTAACTACAATGTATTGCATGAACTTCCAAAGATATGGATAAAATACCTTCAGAATGAGATTAAAACCACAAGAAGATAAACAATTAGCATATCATCTTTCAAATATCGGCAATTTGCGTGATTTTTTGATTATGAAAAATCCACTTTTCAGTTCAGTACATCCTTAAGTGGTAAAGTGCATAACTTTAAGGCTCAAATTAATATATCGTTGGACATTCCATTTTCGTTAGCTTCCCTTTTTCGTGACGTCACTATTTTCGGGCTTATATCAAGTGACTTTGTCCTTGCAGCCGATTTGGAACTGTTAAATTATTTCCCAATGGCCAATGTATTTGTGGACATATTTCAACAATAAAATGCATCTTAAACAGTTTTGTTAATTGTTGTCATGGGAGGACTAGCCAAAATACCCTTATTTTTTATATACCAAATTTAAAGAACAGTTTAAACCCCAAAAAGTGGAAAAATCGGACATGAAAATTTACCGTAAAAAGGGTATTTTGTTGTTTACAAAATGGCGGCTAGGGTCATGTGATTTGTTTGACCTAGTTAGGTCAATGCAATTTTTCATTGGATTTCACATTCCTAAAGGTGCTTACGCATAGAGATGTAAAATAACTAAAATATTTTAAATAATATCCCATTAGAAATATGGCAATTTTGAAATCTGTATTGATCTTTGTGATGATATAAATATAGGATGCTTAGAGGGTCCAAACATCCATGCAAACCCTTTAGGTTGATACAGTGGGATAAAAAATGAGAAAGGAAAATAAGTTTAACGAAGATTCAAAGTTGAGTAATTAAAAAAAAAAAAGGTTCATATTTATATCAAGGATAATTTCAAATTAATTGATTTAAACTATATAAAATGTTTAATTACTTCAGTTTTTTAGTTTTCAATATGTTACGATCTATTGCCCCTTTTAAAAAATAAATATTTTTTGTGTGTGTTGTCTTTATGGAAACTGCAAAGTGCCAAAATAATGACGTCACGAAAATAGGATAACAATTTCGGCTTCTGACTTGTTGAACACATGTGTATTCAAGATTATTTTTTTTGTGAATTATTAGTTTTTAAAGGATTTTTTGCTCGAAACTTGGAGGAAATAAATAAATCTTTCAGATAAGACATGAAATTTCGTATCATTCACTAAGCCTTCTGCATATTTTGTCTTTGAAGCCTTACACTCACGAATTACGGATGCTCGAGGATAATAATAATTATAGATATGGTTTTTTTTATCGTTCCAAGGATATAAACAACATAATAGCGTGAATCGAGTCTGTCTGAAACATGCTATGGATAATTTGAACAGAGTGTTTAGACTTTGGTTGACCAATAATGACAGATGATAAAACGAGAAACCGAAAGTCTAAATTATTTGGACTAACCTAAGGCGAGAGCGTGCAAGGAAGATATACAAATTACTCGTTAGTTCTTGCCACGTTGGTCCGGTCGTCCGTCAACATGAAATATTATATTTCAACCACCATACCCTAATGCATAAACACTACTATATGGTCACGTGTGTGATGCCTTGGTTCCAGGGTACGAAGGAAATAGGTAACGAATGAAGAGATAAGCTGTTTGCGGGCCGACTTCTGTCAAATACATGTCTACAGTACAGGTCATTGGCATTTGCAATACTGGCTTAGTCTACTATGAGCAATATAATCTTAAGTTTAATACATTATAGAACCTAATTTCTCACCGAGAGCTTTTTGTGAAAAACTTCACTTCCACATGTTTCACGTTGCTCGCCATTTTCCCTGTTTGGTAACCTGCTTTCGATCGACGAAAGGAAATGAATTGATAGAAAACGAGAACCAGTAATCACATTTAAAAACATAATAGTTTCGTACAACCAACTCGAAATAATAATCAAGAAAACTAGAGTTCTAATTCATTCTCTTTCATAACTTATTGAGAACTTTACATTATCTTATAATCACAACAAAATGTAATAACGCAAAGCTCTAGTGAAAATAGATTTTGGACATATATGTTTATGTTCCGTTATGTTTTTATTTATTTAGACATTACGGTCGAAAAGGACAATAAGGGGTGCATGAAAATACCAGAATAGACCGAAATGGGCAGGAATGGATCGGAATAGACCGGAATGGACGTATGGAATTACTCGGCCTTGCAAGGTAAAATCACAGAATTTATATAGTTTATATAGTAATAGAGACCGAATTTTACATTATGTCTGGGACCAAGTCCCTGACTATGTACATAAGCGTTAGCTTCTATAGGTCCTTTTTAGAGATGTTTTTCCATAAATGTGGTTTGTTTGACTTCCGGTTTCAGTTTAAAAGTAATGGTCGGTTTCTTGATCATATACTATGATCTTCCGTATTTTTATACACCCATTTGGGGGTGTATTCTTGTTCATTTTTAAAAAAGCTAAAATCACTTTCGCACTTTTCCCTGCATTGTGGATGGCGGTTACGATGGCGAATTTCCATTGAGTTGGAACTGATCCTTAATTTTGTTCTAGAGTTTTGTTGAAAATTGATATGAGCTCGTCTCCTAGGATTTCCTTGCATTCAATTAGTAGTTTTGGATGGAAATTATCTAGTCCTTGTGATTTGGACGGGTTTAGTTCTTTTATAGCATCGACTATTGTTTTTGGGATAGGGGCGTTTCGCCACTATACCATACTCAGGCTGCTTTCGAAAAGTCGGATTACGGCTGCAACCACAGTCCACATGTGTATACATACGCCAAAATCCTCCGCTTGCATTAATTAATGAGACAAAATAGTTCCAACGCGTGAAACACACTCTGAACTATGATTGACCTCAATGTCAGTGGTGTTAGGTAAGGTCGACCGTGCTGTGACCCCATTAGTTTACAACAGTCGACTTATAATAGATAGAGAAATGTACCTGCAAATCACTGTAAATACAATTATTGAAAGGAGTTGAAACCATCGTGGCAAAAGTAGAAATTGCCTACGATAAGCAATTTCTCCTTTTTTCACTATGTTTTCGATTGTCGTCTGCTGCACATGCGTCTGTAGGCGTCTGTAAGCGGAAAATGGTTACATCCTCCCGATGGAAGCTGAACCCTTTCCGTGATACTATAACAGTTCGAATATTGAAAATATTGTTGAAAATGGAGCTATTGCCGTCAATGAGCAATTCCTCCTTTTCACACAATGCTTTCATACACGTTGTAAATTAATTCTTTTCATATATGAACGTTTTACTATGGACATTCTTTTACTCGACACATTTTGAATAACATGCAATTTTGCCTTACATCAAGGGGGGAAATATATAGTTGAAACCTTTGTGGAAATAGAGGAATGGGTCACGATAAACAAACCTGCAGTCGTCTGCTGCACATGCGTCAACAAGCGACTGTAAGCGGGAAAAGGTTGAACCGTTTCCGTTATAGCTACTTAGTTACATACGAATGTTGAAAGTGTATTTGCAAACGGAGCAATTGCTGACAATGAGCAATTTCCTCCTTTCCAAACAATGCTTTGGAACATTAATCTTGTTTTTCTATAACCTAGATAACGAACACATTTGTATACAGTTATTATTTTAACCTTTGCCCCTTTTAGATACATTTGACTCACCTTAACAGATGAATGATAATCAGCAAGTTTGTCTTTTTCCACAATGTTTACATCACTATTCAAAAAAGGAAATAGAAATTAAATCTACAAATTAGAGATAATTTAATTTCAACATTGATTGATAGGGGTTAACGCCGTTTTTCAACATTTCCTCAGTAATACCACGGCGGCCAGTTCACCTACAAATGTATTTCCTGGTTTTCTCATACCAGTACTCCACACAACAATCTTCCCAAGCAACTGGCTGCTCATCCACATAGGCTTAGCCCATTGGCGAAAGACGAATGACGCATGTCGCATCGACTTTTGTCAAACGTCGGAAAGAAATTTGGCCGAAAATGTCAACATACACACGATCGCGAGTTATAACCGCAAGGTCATTATTTATTTTATAATTGAGGCGCTTCTAGCGATTTTGGGACAAAATTTATTATGTATATATGCATTTGCGTTAATTGAAGACTCAACGTCCGTCAACGTGTAATCTAGTCCTAGATGTATCTGTTGACAAATAAACTAAAAATGTAGTGTAAATGTTTTTGTTTGTAAATTAACCTTGTACGGTCCCATTTCGGAGACGCATCGAACCAGTCTTCTGTAATTAATACTTTATGAGTTGTCTCTGTCTGTAAAACTTGGAGGTATAATCCGGCGTCCGGCCGGCTGTCTGCCTGAATGTGCATTCGTCCGTCCGTCATGGATTGCATATATTGGTCAACATGTTATTACTGTATGGCAGATTTATTTCAAAGTGGTCACACTTATACCGTTTGATCAGGAGAACGGCAAAGTGATAGGTACATAACTCTGGTCTGTTTATTTAAGTTATCTTCATATTTCCTTGTTTAGTTGAGCGATTGTCTCAATTAATTTCCATTGTATCCATTTCAAACTTGGTTTGTAGGTAACGTATGACCTACATATTTGCAGTGCACCATTACCATAATTTAGTATGCTGCGTTTGGAGTGTTTATATTTTTGTCTTTCCATGTTCTCATTTATTATATGACTTTCGCATGCAACACATGCGTTCCCGGCGTGAAATGACCTTGTTCGTTATCCGAGCCCCCGGTAGCTCAGTCGGTAGCGACGCGGGCTGTCAATCCAGGGGTTGTGAGTGCGAATCCCGGCTCGGCCAACTTTCTTTCCGACGATTGACAAAAGTCAATGCGACATGCATCATTCGTCTTCCACCAATGGGATAAGTCTATGTGGAAAAGCAGTCAGTTGCTTGGGAAGATTCTTGTGTGGAGTACTGGTGTGAAAAAACTAGAAAATGCATGAGTAGGTGAACTGGCCGCCGTGATATAACTGAGAAATTGTTAAAAACGGCGTTAAACTCCAATCAATCAAAACCCTTGTTCGTTAATGAATGCTTCCCCAAGCTGTGTACTTTGTCCGGAGCGACTGACTGTCTGTCCGTCTTTGTGTTTATCCATCCGTCCGTCTGTCCGTTACGGTTTGCATTAATGGGTCAAAACTTTGTTTCTGTTTCGCGGATCCATTTCATAGTCGTCACACGTATACATTGGGATTAGGAGATTGATACAATATTTTGAAGACAAATCTGATCTGGGTTTTTTAGGTGTAAACTCATTTTTTCATTTCTTCGGTTATTGTCTCAATAGATGTCCAATGTATCAATTTAAGACTTGGTGCATAGGGAACGCAGAGCTACATATGTGCAGTTCAAAAAGAAACATAACTCTAGCATGCTTTCGATTGTCTTTTATTTATCAGCATGATTACAATATACATTGTGGATCTTTAGTGATTTCTGAACTGAAAATATTTTAATTAAGGGTTGCTGCTCGGTTCTGATTTATTTTCTTTATACAAGAAAAGGGTCAAACTTTGATAAACAAGGTATATGTTATTGGCAGGCAGTATGTGTTACTTCACACATTTTTGGTTTGGTTTGTTTTAAAAGTCATTGTTTATTGTTTCAACAATGTTTGTCCATATTATCTATGCCATATATTTTCAACTTACATATGCCCCTATACCAATAGCGCTTTCAGAGCTTTGATTAATTATAACAGGCATAAATAGTTCTTAGGATGCAAACAAGAAGTGTATACACATACGTCTAACTTGTTTTAAATCTTGAAAAAGGAGCCACTTTCAATACAAAAAAATGTTTTTGTAACTCATTCATCTATTGGTATATACACTTAACTTGAACCTTTCCCCGAGTTATAGACCTACCAATTCTAAAATTTAACAGTAACGCAGCGAAAACAAATAACAATAATGTAGGAAAAGTAGCTAATTGGAATTGACCAAAGCATGATTGAAAGTGATAACGAAAATGTTTTTTGGCGGATATTTAAGAAACAAACTTGTCCAAAATTGAGTAAAACTGTAACATGTAGTTACACAAATTATAAGAAAGCAATATATGCAACGTCAATAGAAAAGAAGACTTTTTTTTTACCAAAAGGAAGAATTTTGCAGAGAGACTTCGTCTTCGCCTGATATTTGTCACGTAAGAGGAACGCTCTTAACACGCGTATCAGGCAATATTGCTAAGTGATAAAAAAAAAAAAAAAAAATTTCACCCTCGTGACAAAGGGCCCCTAGGCCCGAGTACTCCACTGTAACACGGTGCTGACACGGCGAGCATCCCGCTTCGAGCCGGCGTTCAACTCCTGTGAAAAAAGAGCGTTCCACTCCCGTGACAAAGAAACCCCGGACCCGAGTGCTCTCCTAAAATTCGGTGCTGACAGGGCTAGCACACCTCTTCAAGCCGGCGTTCCACTGTCTGGACAAAGTGCTGCCCTAAAATAAGGCGCTGTTAGTCTAACCGTCAGTCAAGCGAACCGGTAGATCTTCCCTTCCTCGCCCCGATACACGCTTATCTAATAAAAAAAAAGCGGCTGACGACTGGAAGTGCTCTTTCGTATATAGGGAGCCAGGTTGGTCGAGACATGTTCATCTGTATAGTTTCTATACCAATAAATGAATGAGTTACGGTATGGGGTTCAGTTTATACTCTTTTAAAAATTGATCTGCAGCTACCGAATGCTGAAATAGCCCAAAACGCTCTTTGGGGTACCTAGCAAAGGCCTCGTTGGTAAGGCAAATGCAAAAGAACATTTCGTTAGCACATTAAATCCTTATTAACAAAGCTACTTTCCCAAAATTTAAAGTTAATTGTTGAAATTTGCATTTAGACATTCGCATTTATAAATGTTTAAAGTCTAATTTTGAGTGAAGGGATAATAATTTACGCATGTTTAATCAATCTCTAAACATTCGGATTGTTGAAAGAGTCAGTCTATTTAAACTCGATCTTCGACTTAGCAGCGCTGTAAAAGCTCGTTACACTCTGTGATTTCTTTTGCATATTTCTAATTTGCGAATTTCTATGGTCTAGCTAGGCAATTAGAGATTCGTTTTTGGGTTCTATATCTTGTATTTTACGAATGTCTAATCCAATGTTTAATGTCTAACTCACCAGTAAGACGTGTTTTTTTTAAATGTACAGTGGTCAACGTCTAATTTGGGCTATAGATCTTCTAATTTCCGAAAGTCTTATTGAATGTCTTATGTCTCACAAGGCTGTTAGACATTCGTGTTTTCCATGTACATTCATCTACGTCGAATTTGGTTCTAGATCTTGTAATTTGCGAATCTCTAATCGAATGTCTAATGTCTAACTCACCAAGTAGACATTCGTTTTTTGAAGGTACAATGCTCAACTTCTAATTTGGGCTATATATCTTCTAAGTGTCGAATGTCTTATGTCTAACAAGGCTATTAGACATTCGTTTTTGCACGTACAATGATCTACGTCGATTTGAGTTCCAAACTATCTCATTTGTTAATGTCTAATTGAATGTCTAACTAGGCAATTAGACATTCGTGTTTTCCATGTACAATGACGTCGTAATTGGGTTCTACATCTTGTAATTTGCAAATGCTCATCAATATCGAATCAAATGTCTGATAGAAAGTCTAATGTCTAACTAACCAATTAGACATTTGTTCTTTGAAACGTACAATGTTCAATGTCTAATTTGGACTCTAGATCTTCTTATGTGATAATGTCTTATCGAATGTCTAATGACTAACTAGGCAATACGACATTCGTTTTTTCAATGTCTATTTTATCTTCTAGATATTCTTTGCGATTGTTAAATCCTAATATCTAATGTCTAATTAGACATCTTTTTTTTTTAAATGTCTATTGTCTAACGTCTAATTTGCTTTACAGATATTAAAATTTGTGAATATTTAATTGAATGTCTGATGTCTAATAAGACATTTGAATATATAATATTGAATTTGCCTTCTAGATATTAAAATTTGCATATGTCTAATTAGACATTCATTTGTTAAATGTCTAATGTTTTACGGCTTATGTCAGACCAATTTCACACATTAACATGCCCAGATGTTCTTAAAGGCACACTATTGAACATCAAATAATAAACTCTATGTAAAATGTATAAATACAAGTCCATTCCTGTATTTCCATGCTTTCAAATAGGTCCATTCCGGTATTTCCATTGTCCATTCCGGTCCATTCCTGTAATAGGTCCATTCCGGTATTTCCATGCACCCGACAATAAGCGTCTGTATAACATTGATTCAAATAGAAAAGAGAATAAAAGGGTACGGGACAGCTGTCAGATAAAAAATCAGAAAATGAATCCATATCCTCGTTTTCAAAGGGGTGGATTCAGAGGAAGACCTCAACAAAGTTTTAACAATCAGAGAGGCCGAGGTTATGGTCACTTTAACGCATATAACAACTCGTACATGCCTCGCCAAAACGCTCCAAATTTTGGTCGGGGTAGAGGTAGGGGAGATTACCCAAACAATGGACTATCTAGGTACGAGACTGATTTACACTCTCTTCTGATATGTTTAGTGTCTTTATATGGCTCTGTTTACAATATTTGATGTCCCATTTGTCCAATTAAGTAGGAAAAAAGTTGCCAAGTGAAAATCACAAGTGCACAGTTTAAGTGACAGTTATATTTCACCAGGTTAACAATTTATTCACATTAACCGGACATTATCTCCTTCGGACATTATCCCCTTCGTTAAAAACTGCATATGCGGACATTATCCCCTTCATGTTTTTCACAAGACATTATCCCCGAGTTATATTGAGCATGGCGGACATTTAATAGTCCCTTCACATGCAGAGATTGTCCCCTTCATCATTTATTACATGTCAGACATAGAACCTGTTCACATAGCGGACTTTAGCCCCTTCATTATAAAAGATCTTAAAATAATTGGCAGTTATATTGACGCGTGTTTAACAGTGCATATAATTACTCGATAATAATGTAACGTGTACCTGGGTTAAGCTATCGCGGGTCACCCATCCAGGCATGAACTGCAATGAACGTTGCTTAACTTTAAGAAAAGGTCAACCACTCTACCAACGTCGCTATAAAAAACGGCTTCCACAGCAAGGCTGTAGAAGTGATGTTTATACCTATACCATGCTCCCGTTACATTTCTCCCTCTCTCTTGACTTCGACCCAAGTCACACAACTGAACACAAGCAGTACAGGGCGGAGTCTATGTAACATCACTGGGAACAACCGGGGTCCGGGGATGATGGTGATATCAACCCAAAAATCCCACCGCTGCCACCATTGGTAACGTGTACCGGAGTTAAGCCATCGCGGGTCACCCATCAAGGCACTAACAGTAACCGCGATGTACGTTGCATAACTTTGAGAAAAGGTCAACCACTCTACCAACGTCGCTATAAAAGCCGGCTTCCACAGCAAGGCAGCAGAAGTGATATTTCCCGTTATAATAATCAAATTAGATATTTTCTTAATTGAAATTAAATGGAGCAGTCCTCGGATTTTCATTACAAATATTTTATCAGCAATTTGTGTGTTTAACAGTTTGCCTATAATAGGCCGAAGGTCATTAAACAATTTAACAACGTGGAGACAAAAGGAGTTGTTGCTAAAAACAAGCAATTTCTACTTTAGTCACACAAATTTCTACTTTGTTCACTACTTAGATTAGAATAGGGACTTTGACACTTTCCATACCATTGCATTGATCATCATTCATTGATGTAGTCAATGTCGTCTTGATGTAAGTGAAAGGGTTAATCCAGTGCAGATTAAATAGATATTCTTTATTAATATTGAAGGGGCTAATGACTGTTGAAGGAGGTAATGTCCGCATACGAAGGGGATAACCTCCGCTTTCACCAATTATGCGAATGGGATAATTTTCGCCTAAGAAGGCGAAAATCTCTGCATGTGAAGGGGCTAATGTCCACCTATGCAATTTTTTACGAAGGAGATGATGTCCAAAGGGGCTAAATAATTATATCCGCCATTCCATTATCCTTATCTAGAAAAAAATAACTTGGATAATTGTACCATTTGAGCGCTCCGCTCCCTGTACACAAAAATATGAACAATTTCTCCTTTTACACCAATATTTTCAACTTTATTCACTAATTGTTCTTTCATAATTTAGGGAGTTTTCATATTTTTGTTCAGATTTTTTTCATAATCTGCTGCAGATTTGTTGTATGTAGGAAGTTTTTAATAAGAGATTATTTTCATCCTTTCGATAGTACCAATGCAAACAGTTTTCGTGGAGACAGACAACAATTCACTTTTAAACAATATGGATATGAAGTGGACACTCAGAGAGGTCAGTTTGATATAGCAGAAGCTAGTTATGGTAAAACAGACACCTACTACACCAGCGGAGGAGTAAGAAACACGCCAAAAGCACCAAACAACCTGACAAATCAAGCAAAAGACGCCTGGAATGAGAATGCAGAGACAAATGAAGATACTAATGAAGAATCATTTGACCTCCAACATGAGGAGAGTATAGACCAGCAAGAGGAGGAAGAGTCCTATGATTACAATGCTGAAGCTGAACGGTTTGAAGGACAGTTCGGGGAAGAAGGTATCATAATTTTTTTTTTTAAATAAACCCTTTTTTCACATAAATATGTATTCTGACGCATCTGCAGAGAACTACTTTTTAAAACATTGTGACAAAAGGAGTATGTGATAGAGTAAGAACATTGAAAACTAAGTTATATTAGATCAGGTGAACGATATGGGACCATCATGGTCCTCTTAGGCTCTTGTTTGTTGTAGTATTCTACTATGATCAATATTAATCCTTTCCCTCATACATCAATTCTGCAGCAGACAACTTTGAACATATTTTGTCAAAACATAGAAAATCTCTGTAATTGAATGGATAACCTATGACTAAAAGTGGAAAACATTGTGGCAAAAGGAGAAATTGCTCGTTTTGAGCAATTTCTTCTTTTGTCACTATGTTTTCAAAAAGCTGTCTGCTGCAGAGGCATCAGAAAGCATCTATATGAGGGAAAGGGTTAAAATCATAACTGTATACCTGATATGATATTTCAGAGTTACTTTCTTTCAACAAATTTAGAGATGAAATTATAACATCTAAAATATTGGTAGTAATGTTTTGGTACAACCTTGAAAACATTGTCAGAAAAAGATAAATCACTTTTCACTGTTGTCTAAGGAGTGCTGACTCATTTAACCCTTTCTCTCATATAGACGCTTTCTGACGCCTTTGCAGCAGACAGCTTTTTGAAAACATAGTGACAAAAGAAGAAATTGCTCAAAACAAGCAATTTCTCCTTTTGCCTCAATGTTTTCCACTTTTAGTCATAGGTTATCCATTCAATTATAGAGATTTTCTATTTTTTGACAAAATATGTTCAAAGTCATCTGCTGCAGAATTGTCGTATGAGGGAAAGGGTTAAAGTTGTTTGTATCTGGAAAAAAGTTAGTGATCTGATGGTGAAAATATTGACCATATGCAATTAACTCTTTTCATAGATCCAAGATGTTTTAACCCTTTCCCACATTTAACAAATCTGCAGCAGACGACTTTGAAAACATGGAGACAAACCTGAAAAATCTTCATAAAAGATAGCTTAATTGTTAGATAAAATTAAAAACATAGTGCCCAACCTGAAAAATCTCCATAAAAGATAGCTTTATTGTTAGATAAAGTTGAACATATTGTGGCCAAAGGAGAAATTGCTCATCATGAGCAATTTTGCCTTTGGCCACAATGTTTTCAAAAGTCGTCTGCTGCTATTGTGTCAAAATGCGTCTGCAGGTGGGAAATGGTTAAGCCACATCTATCGTCATGCATCACAAACATACCAACAATTAAACTATAAACTACCCGGTTCTCATGCATCTCATGGCTTTTGTTTGTAATGCAGAAACCAGCAATCAAGGGTACAGAACAGAACATATTGATATATTTGATTGGCTAAAATACTGCGTCTAATTTGTATATTTGATCAATGAATTCATAAATGAGCCAGATCACCTCGATGGAGTAGTGGTAGAGTGTCCACCTAGGTTGCGAGAGGTCGCGGGTTCAATCCCCGACCAGTCATACAAAAACCTTTATAAATGGTAATGATGACTGCCCTCCTAGGCACTCAGGGTTATGGGGTTAGTATTGACTGGCTGGTGTCAGAATAAATAGATCAGTAGTACTGGTGACTTACCCAGGAAACGTTGTAATATAACTGAAAAATTGTTGAAAGCAAACAATCAATAAGGAATGAGTCATGATTTAATTTCATTTTATATTTTCTCATTGGCTGTATTATCAAGGTGACCAGGTAGAGGAAGAAATAGAAACGCATGAAGATCAAGATTCTACAGAAATTGTAAATTCTGATGTAAGTTTATAAAAATCTGTCCTAATTACAACATTTAGTTCACACCTTTGCAGAAGACTTTTAAAAACCCTTCACCCAAACAACAGATGAGCTGCAGACGACATTGAAAACATCTTGTCAAAAATATGAAAAATATGAAAGTATAATTATGGATTAGCATTATGGATTAATTTCTAATTTACACAAGATGTTTTCAAGTCTTAACAAAATCATATAGATTAAACCTTTCCCTCATATAGACGCTTTCTGACGCCTCTGCAGCAGACAGATTTTTTGAAAACGTGGTGACAAAAGAAGAAATTTCTCAAAACAAGCAATTTCTCCTTTTTATACGACCGTTTCTTAAAAACGGTACGTATTATGGTATGGTCATGTCCGTCCCTCCGTCCGTTCGGGTTTTCCGCACTTTTTACTTACATACTTTGAAATTTTGTATAAGGCTTTGTAGTGTTGTGTCACAGATCAAGTTCATATTTCCTGGGATTTCATCAATTTTTGAATGAGTTATGTCCCTTTTTGGACTTAGAATATTTGTTTTCCGCACTTTTTTCCTACATACTTTGAGCTATTGAAATATGGCTTTGTAATCATGTGTCACAGATCAAGTTCACTCAGTGAGTTCACATTTCCTCGGATTTCGTCAATTTTTGATTGAGTTATGCCCCTTTTTTGACTTAGAATATTTGTCAATTTCTGCATGAGTTACAAAGAAGTTCCTGACGGGCGTATTATGTACCGCGGTACTCTTGTTTCACCATGATTTCAATTATTGTTCTTTCATTTAAAGGTAGAGGAAGAAATAGAAATACATGAAGATCAAGATTCTACAGAAATTGTAAATTCTGATGTAAGTTTATAAAAATCTGTCCTAATTACAACATTTAGTTCACACCTTTGCAGAAGACTTAACCCCTTCACCCAAACAACAGATGAACTGCAGACGACATTGAAAACATCTTTTCAAAAATATGAAAAATATGAAAGTATAATTATGGAATAGCATTATGGATTAATTTCTAATTTACACAAGATGTTTTCAAGTCTTAACAAAATCATATAGATTAAACTTTTCCCTCATATAGACGCTTTCTGACGCCTCTGCAGCAAACAGATTTTTTGAAAACATGGTCACGTGACAAACGAAGAAATTGCTCAACACAAGCAATTTCTCCTTTTTTCACCATGATTTCAATTAGTGTACTTTCATTTAAAGGGAGTTTCCAAAAATTGCCAGGATGTTTTCAAAATATCATCTGCTGGAGGTTTGTTGTATGTGGAAAAGAGTTAATAAGAAAGCTTATAAAAAGATAATATTATAAAAAAATTAAATAGATTGAAAACATTTGAGGAAAAGATGATTACTCTTGACTACTGACAACTGAGATCAAAATGAGCAGTTTCTCCCTCCCCCTCAATTGTACACTCTATATCCAAATTGATCTTCAAAATGTTTAACCCTTTCCCTATTGCAGACATATCTGCGACTATTAAAAACATTTTTTCAAAGGGAAACATTGCTCCTTTTCCTAAAAGTTTTAAACCATATCCAATAATTTATACTGTAGTTTATAAATAGTTTTCATTAACTTTCCTACATGTTTTTAATCAGGTTTTCCGAAGAAAGAAATCTGGTTATTAGTTTGGCGAAGTCGGCGGGCGGGCAGTTGGGCGGGCGGGCGTCAACTTTCCTTGTCCGGACCATAACTTTGCCATGCATAGAGATATTTTCAAATAACTTGGCACAAACATGCACCATATCAAGAAGATGTGCCAAATGCAAAAATAAATTCTCTAGATTCAAGGTCAAGGTCACAGTGATAAGAAATAGACTTTAATTGAACTTTTCTTGTTCGGACCATAACTTTGTCATGCATAGAGATAGTTTCAAATAACTTGGCACAAACATGCACCATATCAAGACGATGTGCCAAATGCAAAAAAAAATTCTCTAGATTCAAGGTCAAGGTCACAGTGATAAGAAATAGACTTTAATTGAACTTTTCTTGTCCGGACCATAACTGTGTCATGCAGAGATATTTTCAAATAACTTGGCACCAATATGATCTGTCACATGCAAAACTTTTGTCTGTAGCTTCAAGGTCAAGGTCACAGTGACAACAAATAGACATCAGTTGAACTTTTCTTGTCCGGACAATAACTTTTTCATCCATAGAGATATTTTCAAATAGCTTGGAACAGATATACACCATATCAAGACGCTGTGTCATATGCACAATTTATGTGTTTAGCTTCAAGGTCAAGGTCACAGTGACAGAAAATATACTTTACTTGAACTTTTTTTGTTCAGACCATAACTTGACCATGCATATAGATATTTTCAAATAACTTCGCGCAAATATGCTCCATATTAAATAACTTGGCAATTTAAAAGAATATAGCATAGATATGAGTAAGTTTCATAACCTCGGGCCCTGGATCTAGTCTGTTTGCAAAGGCATAAACGCGTTACTATCAAGTAAAGGGTTAAGGCAGATCACTGATTATCAACCTGGCATTAGGGATCCTAAAATGTGGCTGCTTACAACAAAAGGTTGCTTTATATCTGTTATCTATTATATGTTCTTAATAAATGAGGCCATCAACACACGATTGACTGTATTGAACTGATATTTGTTAGATAAAAGTGTGATATATTTAATTGACAAAGTAATTATGATTATTCATCAATAGAAATATTCCCTGTTACTTGAATTACTAGCTTTGATTAACAGAAAGATTTGACAGATCTGTTAATTCTTAAGCAAACACCTTCCATTATAGAAAACCTGGTTTCATGGAATTTCCATGTCTTGTTAAAAGTTGTATAGCAGATTGGTTGAATGTGGGAAAGGGGGGTTAATTTATTTACTCACATGTTTTCAAAGCAGAGCATTTTGAAAATACATCAGGTTATAGGTTAACCCTTTCCCTCATACGACAATTCTGCAGCAGAAAACTTCTTTTGTCAAAACATAGAAAATCTCCATAATTGAATGGATAACCTATATGACAAAAAGTGGAAAACATTGTGGCAAAAGGAGAAATTGCACGTTTTGTCACTATGTTTTCAAAAAGTCGTCTGCTGCAGAGGCGTCAGAAAGCGTCTATATGAGGGAAAGGGTTAATTATTGTGTGAATCTTGTTTTTCTTTCAATGAAGACTTACGATAATGAAACTAACGAAGCGCAAAACGCAGATGAGTCCACAACAAAGATCACAGAAGAAGAAAACTCTAACCAAAATGAGGCAGCATCAACTGACACTTTAGGTTTGATATATTTTCAAATTCAATATTCAAATCTTAACAGGACTCTTACATGGGTTCTTTTGTATGAGAGGATGAAGCTCTCGTACTGTCTTCCATGTAAATGAGTCTTTATGAACACAATTTAATAGGAATTGAGATTTGGTAGGGGTAAATTTATGTGCATGTAGAATTTAAATCGAGTTCTGTTGCTATTGCGTCAAAATGTGTCTGCAGGTGGGAAAGGGTCAAGTTTTCAAAATTGACTGTTGGTAAGGCATCAAATGTCATCTGAAACAGGGAAAGGGTCAGAGACAAATATCTGAAACAGGGAAAGGGTCAGAGACAAATATCTGAAACAGGGAAAGGGTCAGAGACAAATATCTGAAACAGGGAAAGGGTCAGAGACAAATATCTGAAACAGGGAAAGGGTCAGAGACAAATAAATATAATGGGGTAACCATGTAGATGCATAGGGTGCCGATAGGGGCTGTCAATCCAAGGGCCGTGAGTTCGAACCAAAGCTTGGCCAATATTCTTTTGGTCTTACACCAATAGGCTGACGGTCTATGTGGAAAAGCAGCCAATTGCTTGGAAAGTCTGTTGTGTGGAGTACTGGTGTGGGAAAGTCAGGAAAAACATGAGAAAGTGAACTGAAATATTGTTTGAAACGATATTAAACCCCAATCAATCTATTGTAGATGAAGAGAAAGCGAATGAAGCCAAGCCATCTGAGACAAAAGAACAAGTTGATGTAGAAAATGTAGGAAACAAAGAAGAAAAAGAAGAAGAGGAAGAGGATGATGTGAAGGAGGAGGATGACAGTAGCTCTGATGAAGATACAGACTTTTGCAAATATTGCAAACTGAATTTTCAGTCAGCAAAGGTATGATTTATACCCTGTCCCACATACAACAAATCCACAGCAGACGACTTTGAAATCATCTGCAAAAACTATGGAAAATCTCTGAATATAAAAGACAAGTTTTAGAGAAGTGTTGAAAATATGAGCAATATCTCCTTTTGCCACAAAGTTTTCAAAAATCGTCTGCTGCAGAGGCATCAGAAAGCATCTATATGTAAGGGGTGATATCACAATGATACTAATATGCTTCATCTCACCAGGACTTTGTGCCAGATGGGATCATGATGTCACCCTGTTGGCAGTATTTAGATATGTAACCAATTAACCCTGCTGATTTTATTAAAATCGTCTTGTCCAGCTTTGCATTTTGAACAGTCCAAAGCTGATTCTAGAAATATCAAGCTAAAAATGTTGATTTGAGCAGCCAACATTATAGAGACTGGATGCACAAGTGACCCGACTCTATTCTGGTGACACAGGATTTATAAAATCCGTTCAAGCACTTAAAAAACCGCCTTGGTGGTGTAGTGGTAGAGCATCCACCACGAGTGTGAGAGGCCGCTGGTTCGATCCCTGGCCAGATCATACCAAAGACTTTTAAAATGATGATTTATTTTTGCTAGACCTACCATACTCATACCAGAGGGATACAGCACACAACTCTAGTTATGGCCGCAAAGGCAGCAAAGGGGAACAAACATTACCAGAAAGAAAAAGTGGATCCAGAAGTTTTAAGTAAGAAGAAGTGTTTGATTCTATAACTCATCCTTGGTGTTCTCAGTCTTAAACCTTTTCCCTCATATAAACGCTTTCAAAATTTGTCAAGTGTCTTATAGCCTTCAAAGGGCTTAATTAACTGATCACCAATCATAATACTTTCAAAATTGTCTGCTTTGAAAGGGTCTGAAGAGAACAATATAATGTATACCAAGTTGGAAGTATAAGCATGAAACACAGTGGGAATAGAAACAAGAGGGTCAAGATGGTTTATCAGCCATTGTGTAACAGCTAATATCTGGGAAATATTTGATAAGTTATTATTTCTGACAACATTGATATTAATTTACAATTGGAAATTTAACCTTTTTGGCCGGATTGCTCTAGCAATTCCTGTCTATAGATTGGCGATGTCCGTCCGTTCGTCTGTCTGTCCGTCAACATTTTGGTTAAAGTTTCAGGTTGAGGCAAAATCTCAGCACTGGAAAGGGTTACAAACTTGAAACTTTGCCTGAAGGTAACCAGTAACAAGTTCTATTGATTTCTATGGTTACTTTGACCTTAACCTTGGTTTGTCGATTTTCAAGGTCAAATTGCCGACAATCCGGCTTTACAGGAACACATCTTGGACAACATAAGTATCAATATGGAAAATCTCAATGTCATAATTGCATATTTCACATTCCAAAATCCTCATTTGACACTTTAACCCTATGTTATTGGGACAAAAAAGAATACCCACAGTGTAGGGTTTGTTGGAGTCATATGAGTGGAGAAAGATCAGTTTACTCTACCTTATCTAGTCTTCTGTATTATATCTCACCACAAAATAAACAAGTATCATGTCTCAGAGGACTAGATAAGGGGAGTAAACTTGTCTTTTTCCCACACTATCTCTCTCATAATTCAACCAAACCCCATGTTGTGGGTACTCAAAAGAATCGTCTGACTGAGATGATTCTTTTGAGTACCCACAACATAGGGTTTGAGTGCCAAATAAGTATTTTAGAAACATGAAAAATGCCCCTTATCTAGAGCTCTTTATTGTCTCTATTAGAGGTAATAATCCCAGAACCAAAGACTGAGTCAGAAGAACCCGAAGAAGAGGAGATAGATTTTGATAAAATGAACTGGATGGACATGGACCTCGATGACGATGTCAAACAGAATATTATTAACAAAAGAAAAACAAGGCCAGAGGACCGGGACCTTAATCCTGACGACATCGGGAAAAAACAGTTCACGGACATGTATACTTGTCCGGTGAGTTGATTTATTAGATATTGAACTCTCATGTTATTTTAACTTTCAAACAGTTACTGTAATGATATATTTACAGGTTGCAAAGAATGCGTTTCCTCAGGACTTGTAAACTGACTATCAAATGAGTCCCCAGGGAAAACACTGAATCCCTTGTACTATAATTTTACAACTTTTTTCAATATTGCAAGAATTATGAGTCCCATTGACTCAACTGCGACAAGCATTATTTGTCTTCAATCAATGGGCTTACAGTCTATTTGGAAAAGCAGCTAATTGCTTGGAAAGAATGTTGTGTGCAGTACTGGTGTGAGAAAGCCAGGAAACACATGGAGTAGGGGAACTGGCCGCCATGATGTGACTGGTTTTTTTTTTAAAACGATGTTTAACCCCAATCAATCAATCACTCTACCCATTGACTCAAAGCTTTTCAACCTATGAGTCCCTGATAAATACTGTGAGTACAGGACTAGCAGGTTATTAAGTTAGTCGTTGTTGTTTCTTAACAGTCAACTTAAAATTATTTTCTGGGTACAAATGATTTGTTGGAAAATGTCCACTAGAGTTGTTTTTCTGCATGACATGAGAATTGGAATATGTGCAGGGGACTAGATCAGGAGAGAAAAAACTGGACTTTTCCCACCTATATTTCTCTAATGACTCAATCAACCCCTATATTGTCGGTACTGAAAAGAATCGTCTCAAATAGGGTTTGAGTAATAAGGGTTTTAGAGTTTGAAATACTCACCTTATCTAGAATTGTGTTTGTGTTTCAGAGACGTTGAGCAAATCTTTGCCCGATATCTCTCTTATTATATCAATCAGAGAAATTCTTCAATGTTATTAAAGTAGTCTACTGCAGAGATGTAAGAAAGTTCATGTATGTTGGAAAGGGTTTAACCCTATGTCAATGAGATGATTCATTTTGATTACCCGCAACATAGTTTAACCCTTTTCCACATACATGCGTTTTCTGACTAGCTTATCCATAACTCAGGCATATCGGCATTGGTCTTAAGTTTTCTTTTTTGTGTTTTCAGCTATGTGATATCAAGTGTACTGGAGCTACGACCTTCAAGATGCATGTGGAAGGAAAACAACATAAAAATGTAAGTCCATTTTTAATGATGGTGATTAGAATGTAAGTCCATTTATAATGATGGTGATTAGAACGTAAGTCTATTTATAATGGTGGTGATTAAAATGTTAGTCCATTTATAATGATGGTGATTAGAATGTAAGTCCATTTACAATGATGGTGATTAGAATGTCAAAAGGTCTGACTGTAAAAATATGTTTGGTTTTATTAGAATACAAGAAGACAATGGACCAGAGTCTTACATGTGAAGTTTTTTAAAGTTGTTCACGATCTTAACACAACACAATTTTTGTCTAACTTTCACAATCATCAAATTTCTGCACACACTCAACCCTTTTCCCCATTCACAAAATCTGCAGCAGATGTCTATGCAAACATTTAGCCAACAACATGGACAGTTTTAATGTGTCGACATGTCGGAAAGGGTTTACATAAATATCTTCTGTCCAATTGTCAGACAACATCACAATCAAATTATTTGAGGACACTCCCTTAACATAAACAATCTTTGTTTAATTATCTGCCATCTTTATGGACACAATGTATTTTTGCTATGTTTGATATTCATCTAGGATTACCTAGACTTCCAGTGTTTGCACTAAATTTTGAAAAAATGTTTATGGTCATATCATTTTAGCCACTGTACTTTTGAAACTAAGCATTCATTAAGAGGCATATTTTGATGCTGTTAACTTTCTGTCACACATTAGTTACGTTTTATGAAATCACGCTTGGTGAGTTAAATGATCAATTCAAATTTGATGAAATTACATGTGAATTATAATGATAAAAATTGCAAAAAGGATTGGAGTGGGGGGGGGGGGGGGGGGTACATAATGTTCTACAACATCTGTTGTTTATGTGATGTATTGATTATGTTTACGTTGGTTTTAACAGAGCACCATCTTACATTTCATAACTTCATGTAACATCTAGTTGGTAAACTGGTTTAACCCTTTCCCTCAGAACGAGCAATTTCTCCTTTTGCCACAATGTTTTCCACTTTCTCATCTTGAGCAAATCTCTCCACCAGAATTGTCGTATGTGGGAAAGGGTTAACATACAAACTAAACACCAGGCATACTAACTGATCAAAAGAATGTGAGCATACATATTTATAAATTGGAAGATCATACAAGCAGGACAAATGTTCTTTAATTTCAAAATTTTGGAGTGAAAATAAAATTGTTTTGAATCCTACCAACCGCTTTTGATGTGTAAAGATGAAAATTATGGGTCAATTGAATATGCTCAACTTCTTTTATAGTCATAAGCCTTAAAGTAGTGATTTTTCGCTCGTCTGTTTATCGCAGAAAAAAAGTGTCAGGGGGAGTGCGATACCCTTGGCGTCCTCGTGAGCGTCTGTGTCGTCATACAACTTTAACCTTACCCCAAAACTCAAAAAGCATTCAACATTTTCAAATAAAAAAAACTTGGTACACATGTTACTGGAAACAATATGCAAGTCTACACCACGTCACATAACTCTGGCTCAAATAATTAGTAATGCTCTTTTTTCAACTTAAAAAATAACAGACGAGTGTTGTCGTTGGCCCTGTGGTGCTCTTGTTAAATTGCATTATGTTTGCAATTGGACAGGACGTTGTGCAAGGTTATGGTCAAATTCCAACACCCTGTCCAATCAATATTTTCCCTAAGGTAATTGATTATCCTAGCACTCAAACTTGGAAATGACATTACTCATTTTAATTATCTCTAATCAATTAAAGATATTTTCAATGAGTTGCACAAGTAATATAGAAAAATTGTTTACATAAAATATAAGCTCAGTAATTTTAGACACTCAAATTGAGAGCATCTGAATATGGAAAATGTTATATTAAAATTTTGTTGGAAAACATTGTTGGAAAAGTTTTCTTTTTCAACTCAGTGTTTTTGAAAATCAAGGTCTGCAAAGGCCTCAGAATTCCTCTTGATCAAGGAAAGTGTTATCTATCTACTTTCTGTTAAAATACTTAAACTCAGTCTGCAAGGACAAAGGTTCTCAAGAAGTTCCAACCCGGGCTAGACTATTGATTCTTTCTGCTGTTTGACATAAGTTGTTGTGACACAAGATATTTCTCCTCCGCAAATGGGCTAAAAAAAGCCTAGTAGGGAAGGTAGCCAGTTGCCTGGGAAGAATGTTAGGTGGAGAACTTTTGGGAGAAAGTCAGGAAACACAGTCACGGTTAGCTGAACTGGTTTCTGTAGTGTTTTACGCCGCTTTCAACAATTTTTCAGTTATATCACATTTTTCAGTTATATCACATTTTTCAGTTATATCACATGTTTCCTGGGTAAGTTACCAGTTCTACTGGTCCATTTATCCTCACATCAGCCAGTCAGTAGTAATACTAACCCCGCAACCCTGAGCGCCAAAGAGGGCAGCAATAACTACCATTTGTAAAGTCTTTGGTATGACCAACCTGGGGATTAAATCCACGCCCTCCCGCACCGAGGCAGTTGAACTGGTCACTGTGATATAACTGAAAAGCTTTAAAACAGCATTTAACTTCAAGCAATTCCGGCAGATCTTTTTGCCGCAATATTGTGGAACCGGTGTTTAAGACCAATTATGGGATGACAACATTCTGGTCTGTGTTCACAGGTGGCCTGTATTTGCAGTCATAAATACAGAAAACGATTAACTGGAAAACTAAAACTGTAGTTGCTATAGACAGGAAATTGCTATTCAAAGTTTTAATGTTTGACTGTATTTAGTTGGTATCACAAGTGCAATGGTGTCAGGAGATATACTACCAAAACACTGTGATAAAACTGAAATACCATTGAAATTGGCATAAAGCACCATGCAAAGATTTGATTATGTTGGGATTTGTATATCATCTAAATAAGCTCTGAAATAAACATGATCTTAAATTTTCAGTTTTCTTAGTTCACAATAATGAAATTGAATAACCGAATATTATACCATACTGACGGAGTGAAATATTACATTTGACTGTTTGGTATAATTTTAAGTTTAAAAGAATCATGGTACTTGCTTAAAGAAATAATTTAAGAAATAACAAAGGTTCTAAAAAACCATTGTTTGCATAAAAAGTGCATATAATCATTATACAAGTACAAAAATTCATACACTGATTTCATTAAAGCCAGACATCAAAATATAATCGCGAAAAGACAGATTTAATGCAAGATTTCTAAGGGAAAACAATCCTTAAAGACTTGCTGTAAATCTGATCATCTGAAATAACACACACTAATAACACAGGACAGATTTAATGCAAGATTTCTAAGGGGAAAATATTCCTTTAAGAATTTGCTGTAAATCCGATCTATTTTGGAATTAACACAGGCACAAATAGATAGTTTTGCGGGAGGTATCAAACGAATAAACTTAGTGCTTGTTGTCATAACTGGTGAAGAAAGTATACTTACAAGTTGACAGCAAGTTAACAATATTGATAAAAAGAAAACTATTAACACATTTGTTCAATGTTGCCGCGATTAAGCCTTCATCAGGTTTTATATTTTCTGTTCCACGACCTGTACATAAACCCATCCATGTTCTTCCAAGGGATATATTTTTTTCAACAATCACTAGATGTATGTTAATGGAACGTTTATCCTGCTTGAGGGCTTTTGATCCAGGGGTTATGGGTACGAATCCCAACTAAGCCACTCATCACTATCCATAGCAACAAATATTGTGACGAGCGTAGTATGCCTTCGAACAATGGGCTAGAAGTCTCAATGGAAAGTATGCTTTGATGACTTTGGAGTATTGGTATATGCCTTCAGTTAAAGGGCTAAAAGTCTCAGTGGAAAGTATGCTTTGATGACTTTGGATTATCGGTATATGCCTTTAAACAATGGGCTAGAAGTCTATGTAGAAAGTATGCTGTGACGACTTTGGAGTATTAGTACAAGAGAGCAAGGAGACCCATGGTTGGGTGATCTGGCTGTTGTGATATAAATGAGATACTGTTGAAAGTGGTCCAGATAAGAAGGAGTATTCAGCTCTTTTGCCCACAATATCTCTCTTATCATCCAACAAACCCTATGATGTGGGTACTCAAAAGAATCGTCTCATTCAGACAATTCTTTTGAGTACCCACATCATAGTGTTAGAGGGTAAAATAAGGATTTTAAAACGAAATAAACTCCCCTTATCTAGATCTCTGTATAAGTTAAACCTGAAATTAAAGATTTAACCCTTGTCATCATACAACAATTTTTCAGCAGACATATTTGAAAACATCTGGACAAAAATATGGAAAATCTCTGTAAAGGAGTGTATAACTATTAGATATATTTCTCGTTTTGCTATGATATTTTCAAAAGTCATCTGAGGCATCAGAATGCGTCTGAATGTGAAAAATTTATTTAAAAGGAAAGGGGCATCAAACTGTTAAGAAATGACTTTTCAATAAGCAGTTAAAGCTCTTGCCAATATACTCCTAGAGTTGTATGCTTAAAATTATCTATGGAAGATAATTTAACATCTTGAAATTTAAGGCAAAACATTCGAACCAGTTTAAAAATATTGTTTGAGGAGAAATCGCTCGTTAAGTCATTATAAGCAATAACTTCTTCACCCGTAATGTTTTCAAAAAGCTTTGCTGATGAGTCATTAAATGTGGTCTGTTTCTTGAAGGTAATTCATTTTAGTAAGACATCATGTTTTAGATCAGTTTTACGGATAATTTCCATGGCGTGATTTTGTTTATGTCCTCCTTTATGAATATCCCAACCGGGAATAATCATAACCATGTTTTCACCACTCCAATTACTCGAAACATTCATTGAAAATGATGGTTTTGCAAGAAAAAGAAATTACTTTATATATATTTTATACAATATGCTTTAAAGAATATATCTTAAAATTAAGAAGTGAAAACAAACACACATCCATTATTATATAAGATAATGCCAAGCAATCAAGCAACTTCCAGTCTTACTTTTGGAATATTTGTAAAACAATTGAATTTCCATCAGGTACCTGAGTTCTGGATCGGAAGAATATGCAAGTACTGTTATTAGCACGACTTTTGAAAAAATGAGAGCTATTGTCATGAACCTGGCATCGTCGTCGTCGGCGTGGTCTTCCGGTTAAGGTTTTTTGTTGGCGGCGGCGTGGTCGTCCGGTTAAGGTTTTTTCTTGTTTTCTCCCTATCAGTCGAGCGTCTGTGCCGTACGCGGTGCTCTTCTTGATACTTGTTCCCATCCATAATATTTAACAATTAAGTGAGAGCAAAGATATTGCAAAAAGATTTGCAAATAAAAGTATTTGGATTATAAATATCATACCCAAAGAAGCAACTGTCCAAAATGCATATTTTATCTATAATCTTTTCTTTAGTTTAAGACAACTTCTAAGTATATTTCAAATTTTGGTTAATTTTACTAAGTGATTGATGTCTATTAGATGGATTCATACTAGCTATAAGGATAACAGAAGGCACCAAGGTATGTTATGAGTACACTTTACATATAAAACATCAATATTCATTCTACATTGTATTGTCTTATAGTAAAAAGTTATTTCTTTTTTTTTCATTTTTATGTTGCCTGCCTTTGCAGTGTGACCAATAGGGATCACTCCTCTGTTGTCTGACCGCCATGATATCACTTACTGACACATTGGCAGGTGACACATGGGCTCCTAAAACACTCTTGGGTTGTTACTGTTTTCAAGAAATTGACTCTCTCTATTTGTTTTATTTTCAGAATTTAGAGCAAGCCCAGAGAGGTGGTAAGTACAAAACTAAACAAGCAATACTGTCATTTTAAAAACTGATCTTTAATGATACAATTCCTGAAAACTTCTTAATTTTATGGTAAGATTCCTAAAACAATGTTTAATTTATGGTACAATTCTTAAATATTGTTAATATGATGGAATAATTGCTAAGACCTTCTCAATTTTTGGGAACAATTCCTGAAACAATCTTAATGTTATGGTCACTCCCTGAAACAATCTTAATGTTATGATACAACCTGTGAAACATTATTAATTTCTATGGTTCATTCCTTGAAACATTCTTAATGTTATAATACAACCTGTGAAACATTATTAATTCATATGGTACATTCCTTGAAACACATGATTTGAAAATATTCTTCAAAAAATCTTAATTTACTTTTATTGGCCCTGAGTGTGGGTGGGTTTTGTAATCATATACAGAGATATTCCAGCTGGCCTTGCCAAACTAACCCTTTCTCTTATTATCAATACGGGTAAGATTAATTGGTAGATATGTGTAATATTGTCCTCCAATCAGCATAGGTAAGATACGTATGTAGAGTGTTTGTTGGAATTTTATCTATGATACTATTAGCTGTATACAGATAGTGCAGACTGTAGTGTTTGTTGGAAGTTTTATCTACAATACTTTTAGATGTATACAGATAGTGCAGACTGTAGAGTGTTTGTTGGAAGTTTTATCTACAATACTTTTAGATGTATACAGAAAGTGAGGACTGTAGAGTGTTTTTTGGAAGTTTTATCTACAATACTTTAAGATGTATACAGATAGTGCAGACTGTAGAGAGACTGTTAACATAAGTCTGTGCTGTGGTCTAACTGCCTGGTGTTTAAACTTCTGCTTCACAAACACACTGAATACTTCAGCTTGAATAGAACTTTGTCAGAGAAGTCTCATTCAAATGGATAGAAAACATTGCTGGAAATTGTTTATCTTATTTTCCTTTCCAAACAATGTTTTAATAGGGGTGTAAACAATTCTCAGCATTTATCATTATTATTCCAGTTGTCTGCTTTTTGTTTGATTCAAGTTATTTGCTTGAATAATATGTAAAGTTTATTTAGAAATAACAAGTTTTAAATGAACAAGAGAAATGGCAAAAAGTGATGAAAGAGAAGGATTTTTTGCATCACAGACTGCAAGGGACAATCATCATTGATCAACAGAAAGAAGAAGAATTACTTCAAGATACGAACATTATTGACTTCAATATACAAAAAATGTGTAATTTAATCGACATTATAAGTGAAAATCAAAGCCAAAGGATGGAACAAGCATGACAGTGAACCTGTAGTTCTGTCCTACAAGTGTAAATTAACAATGACATCGTTATCTGCCACCATCAACGTCACCAATAGCACCTGTTAGAGAAAGTTTGGCCAGGGAACAATGAAACAAGATTTGAAATGTTAACTAATCATGTACATATTTGGTATTTTTTTTAATGCATCTGCAGCAGACAACTTAACAAAATCGTTTCAAAAGATATGATGAGCAATTTCTGCTTTTACCAAAATGTTTTCAACTCGTTTTCTTTATAAGAGAGTGTCCATGTTGTTGGCTAATTATGTTCAAAGTCGCCTGCTGCAGATTTGTTGTATGTTGGAAAGGGTTAGAATACCAGAGATATATGGATTGTGTGTTTGTGTGCATGTTGAACGTCAGAATGCACTCTCGAAACCAGTTATCCTTTCATACTACAAATGTGCAGCAGACAACTTTAAACAAAAACAAAATATTTATAGGCAAAACTAATTCTTTTAAATGAATGCATAGTTATTGAATAGAGTTGAAAATATTGTGACAAATTGAGAAATTGCTCATCTTGAGAAATTTCTCCATTTTGCCACGATTTTTCCCCTAAGACATTTGCTGCATATGTGTCTGCAATTCTGAAAGTGATACAGATGTTACAAAATTGATGATATTGAGCTTGAATAATCCCCAATGACAAGACAATGTGTGACATTTAAATATGGCTATGAAATAATAAATATATACTACTGGTCATGATTTTACATGTTTGTCTTTGCTCAATAATCATTCATAAACTGTATTGGGTAAAACATACATACATTGTTGTTCCTATGTTAGGCGAGCCTTGATAGCTAAGTTAGTAACGACAAGGGCTATCCATCCAGGGGTCGTGTGTTTGAACCCTGGCCCGTTAAACTCCAATCAAGATCTTAACAACATGGTAGAAATGGCTGCCCTCCTTGTGCTAAGGGTTGCGGGGTTAGCATTACGTCTGACTGGCTGGTGTCAGGATAAATGGATCAGTAATACCATTTGTACTGGTAACTTACCAAGGATATGCCGAGATATAACTGGAAAATTGTTGAATTATCAATCCAATCAAGTTCCTATGTTAATGTGATCATGTTGTGCCCAAGGGCAAGATTTGATATATTGTCACAGATTTGACAAAGAAGAACTTGCAACTCTGCTTGTTCCATATTTTTTAATCTTAAAAATAACTTTGTATCAAAATGTTATAGTGGGAAAATCAGATTTCTAATGGTTGTACATTGTAATAACTTGCGGTCCTACCCTATTTCAATGTACATTTATTGGAAATAATCATGTTTTTTTTTAGTGGTTGCCATGTTTATGTCACACGCTCTATCTTATCAGATTATGCCAGAGTTTACAGAAGCTTGTAACAAGCTTGTATAAATAATATGAGCTGTCCCGCGAGAAAACCAACATTGTGGACTTTGCATAAAGTATCGACCCGGATCAGCCTCAGCATGTCAACCAGGCTGACCCGGACAGACAGTTTTCGCCTCCTGTGGATTTTCTGTTTCAGGAATCATTACTCTATACCTCTATCCCATTGAGACAGAATGTGTCCGCCCAGATTAGCATGCCTGGGATAGCGCAGGCTGATCTGGGTCGATACATTATGTAGAGGCCATTATGTTAGTTTTCTCATTGAATGGCTCATATGTGAACAGTATAGATCTTGATAAGACTATGTAGATGTACGGGCTAATCTGGATCTACACTATTCACAAATGCTAACTTGTACCTTTTACCCATGGATTGGCTTGTATACTGTTTATCCACACTTTTGGTTTGCTTTTAACCATTTCCCACATATGAACGCTTTCTGACGCTCTGCAGCAGACGACTTTTGAAAACACTGTGTCAAAAGGAGACATTGCTCATTATGAGCAATTTCTCCATTTGCCACTATGTTTTCAACTCTATTTAATAACTTGACTCCCATTTATGGCGATTTTTCAAATCTTTTCCAGGATGTTTTCAAAGTCGTCTGTTGCTGTTTTGTTGTATGTGTGAAGAGGTTAAAGGTTTTGTAAATAAAACCATCTAGTTTGAAAAGAAGATGGTTTTTTTACATGAGCCACTTTCTTCCATATGTATATACTTCAATTATTTGTTTGCCAAACTTCTTTCTGTTAGTTTATGAATGTTAAAAAATACATTATGTGTAAAAAAGCTATTAACCCTTTCCCACATGAATCAATTCTGCAGCAGGTGACATTTAAAACATCAAGGTCAAAATATGGATTTTTTTTTTTAATGAATACAGTTTAAAACATTGTGGCAAATGAAATAAAAGAAATTGCTCAAAATGTGTAATCACTCCTTTTGCCACCATGTTTTCAAAAGATGTCTGCTGCAGAGGCGTCAGAAAGCTTCTGCATTTGGGAAAGGGTTTGGTCTCCATACTGATGAAGTATGACCCAATTGATGAACTGTTATAAGAGATACTTAAAACTTGGCATCATTTTATATGACCCAATTATTTAACTGTTATAAGGGATACTTAAAACTTGGCATCATTTTGTCTCGCCTGCAGCAGACAACTTTTGAAAAAATAGTGACAAAAGGAAAAATTATTCAAGAATATCAATTATTCCTTTTGCTATTATGTTTTGTACTCAATTCAATATTCATACTTTCATTTCATACATACATTTTCATGTAGCAAGCATACTGTAATCTGACAGATGTTTTATAGTATGTTTTAAATGTTCTAATCATATGACAATGCTTGTATCCGATCTAATATACCCATTACGTATTTCTTTATATGTAACATGTGTAATATAACATGACCGAGTCACTATATTTGTATTCATCCACGAATGTTTACAAAATGGCTGAGAATGTGTATCTGGTAAACACAAACGTCACGATAGATGGACGAGGTAAAGGGACCATTATCGGTCACAAAAAGCAGTTTATTAAGTATTACATGTTGGGATTATTTTCTGACCTTAAAAACTCGATTTTCTTTTTGTGTTTCGTCATGTAATAAAAAGAATCTGACAGTCTTTGTCATTTCATAAAGTTTTATTAAACTCGGCCAAGAAATTTGTTATTAAGCTTACCAAAGGCTCGCTTAATAACAAATTTCTTGAACTTGTTTAATAAAACTTTATATGAAATGACAACTCATGTCAGATCCTATATATCTTGTAATGGGTTGATGGCCTTAAAACAATAAAATATTTGTCATTATCTTACACAGATTATCCATAAGACTGACTTACTTACAATCTGTTAACGGACCATAAGACTGACTTACTTACAATCTGTTAAACGACCTTAAGACTGACTTACTTACAATCTGTTAAACGACCTTAAGACTGACTTACTTACAATCGGTTACACGACCCTAAGACTGACTTACTTACAATCTGTTAAAAGACCCTAAGACTGACTTTCTTACAATCTGTTACAGGACCTTAAGACTGACTTACTTACAATCTGTTAAATGACCTTAAGACTGACTTACTTACAATCTGTTAAACGACCTTAAGACTGACTTACTTACAATCTGTTAAATGACCATAAGACTGACTTACTTACAATCTGTTAAATGACCTTAAGACTGACTTACTTACAATCTGTTAAATGACCTTAAGACTGACTTACTTACAATCTGTTAAATGACCTTAAGACTGACTTACTTACAATCTGTTACAGGACCTTAAGACTGACTTACTTACAATCTGTTAAATGACCATAAGACTGACTTACTTACAATCTGTTAAATGACCTTAAGACTGACTTACTTACAATCTGTTAAATGACCTTAAGACTGACTTACTTACAATCTGTTAAACGACCTTAAGACTGACTTACTTACAATCTGTTAAATGACCCTAAGACTGACTTTCTTACAATCTGTTAAACGACCTTAAGACTGACTTACTTACAATCTGTTAAATGACCTTAAGACTGACTTACTTACAATCTGTTAAATGACCTTAAGACTGACTTACTTACAATCTGTTAAAGGACCTTAAGACTGACTTACTTACAATCTGTTAAACGACCTTAAGACTGACTTACTTGCAATCTGTTAAAAGACCCTAAGACTGACTTACTTACAATCTGTTACAGGACCTTAGGACTGACTTACTTACAATCTGTTAAATGACCTTAAGACTGACTTACTTGCAATCTGTTAAAAGACCCTAAGACTGACTTACTTACAATCTGTTAAACGACCTTAAGACTGACTTACTTGCAATCTGTTAAAAGACCCTAAGACTGACTTTCTTACAATCTGTTACAGGACCTTAAGACTGACTTACTTACAATCTGTTAAATGACCTTAAGACTGACTTACTTACAATCTGTTAAATGACCTTAAGACTGACTTTCTTACAATCTGTTACAGGACCTTAAGACTGACTTACTTACAATCTGTTAAATGACCTTAAGACTGACTTACTTACAATCTGTTAAAGGACCTTAAGACTGACTTACTTACAATCTGTTACAGGACCACTCAAGAAGAAGAAAGCAGCAGGCGGTGGTGTTGTGGTTGATTGTACAGAATCCGCTAAACTCATGGAACAGTTGAAAACTGTCTCCCAGCCAATTATAGGTGAGTATTGTGTAGTATGTTTGGTGAGTTTTGTGTAGTATTTGACTGAATGATTATATGAACCCTGAGGTGTAGTGGTAATAGGATAGGCCTCAGTTGACAGTACCTTCTGATTTGTTTATGAAAGTAATAATTTAACAGTATTAATTTTGACCAGACAGTGTGGGTGGACACAAAAACCAACTTGTAAATTTTCCCAACAATGGGCTCAGTTAATGTCATTATTGCTTTTTTTCTTTTTACTGATACGTAACCCTTTACCATAAACAGATATTTTCTGAAGCTTCTGCAGCAGATGACTTTTGAAAACATTGTGGCAAAAGGAGAAGTTCCTCACTTTGATACTTCAACTTTATTTAATAATTGTTTTGTTATTGGAAGCCGCCTGTAGGGATGCTTAGAAATTTTGAACAAGGAGAATATTTAGACCTGTCAGCGAGACCACATATCTTGATTTCTCTTTGTCCTTACTAAGTACATTAATTTAAGTTAATGACTTTTAAAACATCCCTTTTACACTCTATATACATGTGTGAGTTTTACAAATTAAAAACAAAAGACAAAGGTCAGTATATTAATTGAATATATATACATTTTTATTGAAGCGAAATTCATACTGTATCTTGTCTAAACAGTAAACTGAATTGGTAACCTGCCTAATACGCTTTTTTAGTTTGATAGTATGTTAAACCATGAACAAGAGAAAGCACGCAGTAAATGTAATCTGTTTCTTGTTTCATTTATAGGGGGTTTCAGTATTCTTGACTGTAAACGTTTTTAAAGTCTTCTGCTGAAGATTTGTTGTATGTTGTATGTGGGAAAGGATTAATCTCACCTGGAGGTCAAATGGGTCCAACCTCATTGATGGACTATCAATGCCCCTGTTTTGATTTTCAGAACCAATTCAACAACTTTTTTTTGCAGACAAAATACAGACAAGCTTGTCTTAGCAAAGTTTTGACATTAAATTTAATTTTAGCTATCCCAACTCTGCATGTGTAGAAATTTCTATAAAAGCTTTTGATGATGTATAAGACATTTGTAATATGGGTTATAGACTCCCTGAGCACTGCCAATGCCTTTTGCGAATCTACAAAATGTATTTAACCCTTTCCCACGTAAAACAAATCTGCAGCAGACGACATTGGAAACATGTGGACAAAAATATAAAAAAATCCCTATAAATGAGGGTATATTTTCTGAAAAAAGCTAAAAACATTGTGGCAAAAGGAGAAATTGCTCATTTTGATCAATTTCTTTGTCACAATGTTTTGAAAAGTTGTCTGCTGCAGAGGCGTTAGAAAGCGTCTATATGTGGGAAACGGATAAAGCAGTCTCTGCCACTCAGTGAGTTGGTCTATGATACTCTGTAATACAAATATTAAAATTTAGATAAAATATATTAATAATTTGTTGAAAACTTTTCAATTGTGTGTATTTAATGGTATACATGTTTATATATGTATATGTACATATGTTTCTACATACTCACATACATGTTTGAATATGTGTGTGAATAAGCATATGTATATTTGACTTGAAGGATTAGTGTGGTGGAAAAGGGTTGTTCTCCTTTTCTCAGAATGCTTACTTTTACAAAATGAACATCCTTTTAACTAGATTAGAAAATCTTTCTTGGAACAGAGAAAAATTGCAAGTCTTACTTGAATACTTACACCAACTGATATTTTTGTAATTGTTTATTATGCACTTGTATGAGCCGGTGGCCTTAAAACAAATAAACTCGTTTTCATTGTCAAATATCTGATTGGTGCATTTGAGTGGTGGTGTTGCTATACAAAAACATAGAAGTTTTTTTAAATAATTCATGGATGCTACTTATACAAAAACATACAATTATACAATTAATTTTTGTTATAATTTATTTGCAGGGTTGGAATATATAACAGAGTTTCAGAAAGCAGATAAAAATGCCCAGCCAAGATATGTTTGTAACCTGTGTGAATCAAAATGTGACGCCACAACCATTACTGCTCATCTTACCGGCTTAAAGCACAGACTTAAATACTTTGTAAGTGAAATTTAATTCACATTTGATTTTTTTTTTTAGTAGAAAACATTGTATAAAAAGGAGCAAATAGTTCATGTTTATCATTTTCTCCTATTTTCAAATACAATGTAGTTTCAGCATAGTCTGTTGCATAGGTTTAAAATGTTACCAGAATGAGGAAAAGGATTGAATTACTTTGTAATTGTTGTTTGATTTACTTGAAATATTCAAAGTTATCAGTGCTCATTCTCAAGTGTATTTCGAAACCGGGTGTCCCGGGTTCGATCCCCAGTCGCGGCACTACGGTCATGGTGGAGTGCCCTTGGGCAAGGCACATTTTCTAGCCTTGTACTGGTTTGTTTACCCAGGGATCATGAATAATTAAATTTAATTGCGCGCTAAATGACCTTAGCTGTCGATGCGCCATAAAACAATATATATTCATTCATTCTCAATTGTAAATCAAAATCGCAGAAAAGTTACAATCTCCTTTCTTTGATTTCCTAGGCAACTATAACCTTTTACCACATACAGAAGCTTTTGGACACCTCGGCAGCAGACAACTTTGAAAAAACATAGCGGCAAAAGGAGAAAATGCTCATAATGAGCATTTTCTTCTTTTGCAACAATGTTTTCAGCTGTAATCAATAATTATACTTTTCATTTATAGAGATTTTTCATATTTTTGCCGAGCCATCAATAATGTCTGCTGCAGAATTATTGTATGTTGGAAACCATAACAAATCTCCTACTCTGAAATACACTCTTTGCTCCAACTATGACATCTGATTATTCACTTTTGAGAATTATTCTGTTTTTGGCCAATTAGATACTTGAGCAAAGATTCTTAGCACAGAGTAAACTTTTAGAATTCATGATCCTGTTCTTTTGATGAAAACAGGATCATGTTGGCAGCTGGTACAGTCAACTTTTGATGTATCTACAGCCCCTGATTTTTAGCTCTACTGGCCAAAGGCCAGAAGGGCTTATGTCGTGGCGATTTGTCCGTCGTCGTGCGTGCGTGCAAGCGTGCGTGCGAGCGTGCGTCCATAAACAATTTCTTGTTAACACGATACAGTCTTCACTATTGATTGTATCTCAACCAAACTTATCCAGTAGTTAGATATCCATGAGAGCTTGATTCCTTTCGAAAACAAGCCAGAGTTTGGTTCATTTCTAAAAAACGGCCAGATCTACCCATGCATGGCTGGATTATGGCCCTTGAAATTGTCAAAATTGCTATAATACAGCTTGTGAACACAATAGAGCTTCCATTTACTATCTGATCTTCACCAAACTTAGATGGTATTTGAATATTGATGACATATTGGTTCCTTTTGAAACAAGCCAGATCAATGCCAGTAGAGCATAGGCCCTGCCCTCATGGGCCTCTTGTTAAAACATTGTGGGAAAAATCCCACAATGTTTTAAATTTTGTATTAAAACTTAAATTCCAATTTTCAAGATGTTATACTGATGACTTGCAATGTACAAGAACTATAACTCATTGAAGCTAATTTATTACCCTTTCTTACTTTTTTCTTGTCTGGAGAATAACATTCAGTGATAGCTCTTGTTTTTACTCTTTTCAATAATAAGCCTTCAGCGAACAATTATGTCCTATATCAAACTGGTAAAGAATGCAATTTTGCCCTTGTTTCCTGGACGAGTACAACTGTTCTTTATCATCCCAACACTGATGTTTAAGTCGGTGTTTCAATGCTTTGATAGAAATTTAACAATATTTTTAACTCTTTTCAATAATTAAACTTTCCCATATAAATGTTTTCAATAATTTTACCTAGATGTTTTTCAATTTGTCTGCTGCCGATTCGTTGTATGTGGGGAAAGTGTTAACCTACTAATGAGCTTAATGCCCTGTTCCATTTGTAAAAATTGTAAAAGGAAAAATTATTTTGACCCTTTCCTATGTATAACAAATTTGTAGAAGATGACTTTAAAACCCTTTTGATAAAAATCTATATGGTTGAAAATTTAAGTTTAGAATAAAGAAGAAAACATTGAGAGAATAAAAAAACAAAATGGTTACAACAATTATTCAAAGATTGTTCAAATATTTCCGATCCGTTGAAAATCATGGCTGCCAGGGGGCGGAGCTTGTTTTCCTTATATGTGCATTGTTAAAACTTAAAAAATCTTCTTGTACAAAAGTAATGGCCCGATTTGAAAATTATTTTCCACAAATGTTCATTGGGGCACCCTTTACCAAGATTGTTCAAATATTTCCGATCGGTTGAAAAACATGGCCACCAGGGGGCGGAGCCTGTTTTCCTTATATGTGCATTGTTAAAATTTAAAAAATCTTCTTGTCCAAAAGTACTGGCCCGATTTGAAAATTATTTTTCCACAAATGTTCATTGGGGCACCCTTTACCAAGATTGTTCAAATATTTCAGATCGGTTGAAAAACATGGCTGCCAGGGGGCGGAGAGTGTTTTTTTTAGCTCACCTATGCACGAAGTGCAAGGTGAGCTATTGTGATCACATTTTGTCTGGCGTCCGTCCGTCGTGCGTCGTCAACATTTCAGCTTGTTAACACTCTACAGGCTACATTTTGCATCCAATCTTCATGAAAGTGTATCAGAACATTCATCTCCATCAAATCTTGGACAAGTTCGAAACTGGGCCATATGAGGTCAAAAACGAGATCACTAGGTCAAATTGAAGCGAAATCTTGTTAACACTCTGGAGGCCACATTTTCAACTTGAGCATGTTGAAACTTTATCAGAATGTTTGTCTTGATGATATGTAGGTCAAGTTCGAACATGGGTCATGTCGGGTCAAAAAATAGGTCACTAGGTCAAATTGAAGGAAAATCTTGTTAACACTCTAGAGGCCGCAATTTTTGCTTCAGCAGTTTGAAATTTTGTCAGAATGTTTGTCTTAAAAATATCTAGGTCAAGTTCGAATATGGGTCATATCGGGTCAGAAACTAGGTCACTAGGCCAAATTGAAGGGTAATCTTGTTAACACTGTAGAGGCCACATTTTCAACTTGAGCATGTTGAAATATTGTCAGAATGTTTGTCTTAAAGATATCTAGGTCAAGTTTAAATATGGGTCATATTGGGTCAGAAACTAGGTCACTAGGCCAAATTGAAGGAAAATCTTGTTAACTCTGTAGAAGCTGCATGTTTTGCTTCAGCAGCTTGAAATTTGGTCAGAATGTGGAGCTAAATGATATCTAGGTCAAGTTCGAATATGGGTCATGCAGGGTCAAAAACTAGGTCACTAGGCCAAATTGAAGGAAAATCTTGTTAACACTTTGGATGCCGCATTTTTTGCTTAAGCAGCTTGAAATTTGGTCAGACTGTTTGTCTAAATGATATCTAGGCCAAGTTCGAATATACCGGGTTAAAAACTAGGTCACTAGGCCAAATTGAAGGGTAATCTTGTTAACACTCTGGATACTGCATTTTTAACTTTAGCATGATGAAACTTTATCAGAATGTTTTTCTTGATGATATGTAAGTCAAGTTCGATCAAGGGTCATGTTGGGTCAAAAAATAGGTCACTAGGTCAAATTGAAGGAAAATCTTGTTAACACTCTAGAGGCCGCAATTTTTGCTTCAGCAGTTTGAAATTTTGTCAGAATGTTTGTCTTAAAGATATCTAGGTAGTTCGAATATGGGTCATATTGGGTCAGAAACTAGGTCACTAGGCTAAATTGAAGGAACATCTTGTTAACTCTGTAGAAGACGCATTTTTTGCTACAGCAGCTTGACATTTTATGAGAATGTTTATCTAAATGATATCTAAGCCAAGTTCGAATATGAATCATGTGGGGTCAAAAACTAGGTCACTAGGCCAAATTGAAGGAAAATCTTGTTAACACTTTGGATGCCACATTTTTTGCTTCAGCAGCTTGAAATTTGGTCAGAATGTTTGTCTGAATTATATCTAGGTCAAGTTCGAATATGGGTCATATTGGGTCAGAAACTAGGTCACTAGGCCAAATTGAAGGAACATCTTGTTAACTCTGTAGAAGACACATTTTTTGCTACAGCAGCTTGACATTTTATGAGAATGTTTATCTAAATGATATCTAAGCCAAGATCGAATATGGATCATGTAGGGTCAGAAACAAGGTCAATAAAGGAAAATATTGTTCAAACTCCGGAGGCCGCATTTTTACTTTGAGCAAGTTGAAAATTTGTCAGAATGTTGTCTTGATAATATCTAGTCCATGTTGGAATATGGGTCATATCAGGTAAAAAAATATAGATCACTAGGCCAAATGAAGGAAAATCTTGTTAACACTGTGGAGGTTGCATTCAGAATAATTGTCCTGATGTATTTTGCGTTATAGTACATTGTATAATTAAGGTGAGCGATCCAGGGCCATCTTGGCCCTCTTGTTTTGTTAAAATTTTAAAAATCTTCTTGTCCAAAAGTACTGGCCCGAATTTGAAAATTATTTTTCACAAATGTTCCTTGGGGCACCCTTTACCAAGATTGTTAAAATATTTCCGATCCGTTGAAAAACATAGCCGCCAGGGGGCGGAGCTTGTTTTCCTTATATGTGCATTGTTAAAACTTTAAAAATCTTCTTGTCCAAAAGTACTAGCCCGATTTGAAAATTATTTTGCACAAATGTTCATTGGGGCACCCTTTACCAAGATTGTTCAAATATTTCCAATCCTTTGAAAAAACATGGCTGCCAGGGGGCTAAGCTTGTTTTCCTTGAACTTTTAGCTACAAATGACTCACAGGAATGTTCCTTTGATGGTCCTCTTTCAAAATTGTTCAAAGACTTGCATTCTGTGTAGAACCTTTGTTGCTGCAGCATCAGAAATTGAGAAAGCTCTTGTTAGATTCCAAGATAAAAATGGCTTTTACTGATAAACTATTTCTTTAACTGAGTGTCCACTCCTTTCAGTTTCATTTGAACTCCTGATCAAATTTTCACAGATATTTGCAGTTAAATATTTGCTTCTAATTAACTATCATTCAGGTGATTGATTTAGGGCCATCTTGGCCCTCTTGTTTACAAAAGCTGTTTGCTGTAGATGTGTCAAAGTGTGCATACTTGTTGGAATGATGTAAAATTAGAATATAATAATTTCAGCAACAAAAGCGACCAACAGTTTATGACCTCTTAATGAAGCACTCATCGAAGAAGAAGCGATCAGAGACAAATCAGAGTGCGGATGAATACGCCCGCCAAATTGAAGATGAGATTGGGCGACCCGAGGTGAAACTGAAGATACAATTGGAGGAAACGGAGGAAGATCTCGAGGAGAACATGCAAAGGACATCACAGGCTCTCAAAGAAGTTGTGGCTGACATGGAGAAAAAATCTTATCAAAGGAAAGGTAAACACTTGAAGGGTGATAATTCAGAGGTCCATATAAGCAGGAGTATACAGCTCTTTTACCCACAATATCTCTGATATCATCCAACCAAACCCTATGATGTGGGTACTTAAAATTCATTTGAGTACCCACAACATAGGGATAGATTGTAAAATAAGAATTTTAAAACATGCAAAACTCCCCTGATCTAGAGCTCTGGTGATTACTTGCGAAAATCAGCTATCAATGAACTCTTTTCACCATACAGACGCATTCTGACATTTGAAATAACTGTGGCAAAAGGTGGAAATGCTTATTATGAGCAATATCCCCTTTTGCCACAATGATTTCAACTCTGTTAAATAAATATATTTTCATTTACAGAGATTTCTATATTTTTGCATTGATGTCTTAAAGTAGTCTTCTGCAGATTTGCTGTATGTGAGAAAGGGTTATACAACAAATCTGTATCAGGCCATATTGAAAATCGTAGACAAAATAGTGAAAATTCTCTATAAATTATAGTATAATTATTGAATTGATTGGGGTTCAACGCCGTTTTTAACAATTTCTCAGTTATGTCACGGCGGCCAGTACACCTACACATGCATTTCCTGGTTTTCTCACACCAGTACGACTTAGCCCATTGTAGGAAGACGAATGACGCATGTCACATTGATTTTTGTCAATCGTCGGAAAGGAAGTTGGCCGAGCTGGGATTCAAACTCACAACCGCATCGCTACCGACTGAGCTACCGGGGCTCAGCATAATAATAATTATTGAAGAGAGAATCAAACAGTTTTATCAAAAGGAGTAATTGTAATTGTTCTTAACCTTTACCCACATAGAACAAATCTGCAGCAGAACCCTTTGAACATTTGGAAAATCTCCACAAATGAAAGTATTATTTTTAAAAGAATTGAAAAGATTGTGGCAAAAGGAGAAATTGCAATTACTTCTTTTGCCATGATGTTTTCAAATTTCGTCTAGAAGATTTTTTTAACATGCTTCAATAAGTTGCAAAGTGACGGGTCAAAACTTTCGAAACTTACATTTTTTACTCTAAAAAACAGGTTTATGCGTAAATTGCGATTTTAAAATACGTACTTTTATTTTCATAGAAATTGAAAATGAAGTTTTTTTCAGTGAATAAACATTCAATTCACCTTTAAACTGAAATTTGTAATACTAATTATTGAACACTCATTATGGACTGCTCAAAATACCTATGTAAACTTAAACAGTTAACACAATTGACTTGCTTATACTAGTTCATTGGGATGGTGTTTCATGCCGTCATACTAACATAACAACTTTTCCTGGGTAAATAACAAGTACTACCCATATTATTATACCCCCCACAAACAAAGTTTTTGGGGGGTATATAGGAATCGCCCTGTCCATCCGTCCGTCCGTCTGTCCATATGTCTTGTAAGCGCAACTCCTCCTGAACGGCTGCACTGATTCTGATGAAACTTAACAGTTGCAGTACACAACCTGAGGATGTGCATGAAGTAAGATTATCCCGGTCGGAAATATTTCAAGGGAGATAAGTGCCATTACTTAGTCCAATATTGCAATATGTGGTGACAGGTCTCGTAAGCGCAACTCCTCCTGAACGGCTTGACCGATACTGATGAAACTTTACACAGTTGCAGTACACAACCTGAGGATGACATTATCCCGGTCGGAAATATTTCAAGGGAGATAAGTGCCATTACTTAGTCTAATGTGGGACGGGGGGTATGCTTTTGTGAGTTCACTCACAGTTCTGGTTTATTCTGACACCACTGCATGCGTCCGATTGATATACATGTAACCCACAGGGCCTAGAAGGGAAGCCATTACTTCCATTAATAAGGTCTTTGGAGTGACCAGACCGAGAATCAAACTCGGATCTTCTGTATCGTTGACAAGAATATCTAACCACCTCACCTCAAAAACATTTCAAAATTGTTTAGACAGAATATGACTGGTTGTGTTTGTTATGATGAGATACTTTAACTCTTTCCTTCATACGACATTTCTGCAGCAGACGACTTTGAACATATTTTGTCAAAAAACAGAAAATCTCTATATTTGAATGGATAACCTAAGACTAAAAGTGGGAAACATTGTGTCAAAAGGAGAAATTGCTCGTTTTGAGCGATTTCTTCTTTTGTCGCTATGTTTTCAAAAAGCCATGGAGGCGTCAGAAAGCGTCTATATGAGGGGAAGGGTTAACGGTGTTTGTTATAATGAAATACTTTAAACTTTCAGATTATCCTACACCACCAGAAAAGAAAAGGAGATACGACCATGGGGATGATTATGATTATGATTATTACAATAGAGAACCAGCAAGGCATCCATCGAGGGATCCATCAAGAGAATCATATAGAGAGCCCCCAAGGGATCCACCAAGGGAATCATATAGAGAGCCACCAAGGGGTCCACCAAGGGGTCCACCAAGGGGTCCACCAAGGGAATCATATAGAGAGCAACCAAGGGGTCCACCAAGGGAATCATATAGAGAGCCACCAAGGGAATCATATAGAGAGCCATCAAGGGAATCATATAGAGAACCACCAAGGGAATCATATAGAGAACCACCAAGGGGTCCACCAAGGGGTCCACCAAGAGATCAGAGGGATTATTAGTATGTATAATACTCACAGGAAAGCTGATTTCCCCACCAAACTTTGGAATAGTCTTACATAGGCAATCTTCTTGTACAAACATATAGGCCTGATTTTAAAATAATTTGGCATAAAATTTAATGATCCTTGGGTGGCCCTCTACCAAGATTGTTGAAATGATTATGATACATTGATAAATATGACCACAAGGGGAATTTGCTTGTTTTCCTTGTATGCATATTCTAAGAATATTGAAAACTGATTTCTATTAGCCTAGGTGCATTTTACCACGTTTTATAATTATCCCTGATGTATGGTCCACCAAGAGATCAGAGGGATTATTAGTATGTATAATACTCACAGGAAAGCTGATTTCCCCACCAAACTTTGGAATAGTCTTACATAGGCAATCTTCTTGTACAAACATATAGGCCTGATTTTAAAATAATTTGGCATAAAATTTAATGATCCTTGGGTGGCCCTCTACCAAGATTGTTGAAATGATTATGATACATTGATAAATATGACCACAAGGGGAATTTGCTTGTTTTCCTTGTATGCATATTCTAAGAATATTGAAAACTGATTTCTATTAGCCTAGGTGCATTTTACCACGTTTTATAATCATCCCTGATGTATTATACCATGTTCAATAATTATCCTGGGTGCATTTTAACATGTTTTATAGTTCTCTGTATAGTAATAAATCAAACAGGGTTCAAAAGTCGTCTGCTACTGATGCGTCTGTTTGTGGGAAATGGTAAAACTGATAAACTTCCTCTGTTTCAGTGGAGGATACCCAGAAAGTCATTATGCCGATGATCACAGAGAGCATCGGTATGATGCCGCCTTCAGAGCTAGGTTTGAGTACAGTTACACAGATCCATACTATGACAGGTAGGCATGATGGACAAGCGAACAACTGTACATTACAACTAGTGTCGCTATATTACTGGTGATTTACAGTTATACCAAAATGTTGCATGTTGTGACCTTGACATTGATCTTCGACCTGCTTTTCTAAAACTTGAACCCTTTCCCACATACATCAAATCTGCAGCAGATTTTTTTAATCAAAAATATATATACATCTCTATAAATGAGAGAACAATTATTGAATAAAGTTGAAAACATTGTGGCAAATTGAGAAATTGCTCATTATGAGCAATTCCTCCTCTTGCCACAATCTATTTAAACGCCATCTTCTGCTGAGGCGTCAAAAGAATCTGTTGTTGGGAAAGGGTTAACGTTGGCCATCACTTTTAACCTGTCAGCGATATGGTTATCATTTTAGGTTAGTGTGTCAACATGCGCAGTAAAAACAAATCCTTTCTATTTATACAGAAATGTTTGATGTTGTCACCTTGACCTTTGACATTCTTGGGAAACCACATACAACAAATCCAAATCTACAGCAGACGACTTTGAAAACATACCCTAAAAAAAAGAAACTCCCTTTAAATGAAAGTACAATAATTGAACAGAGTTGAAAACATGGTGACAAACGGAGAAATTGCTTGTTTTGAGCAATTTCTTCTTTTTCGCCATGTTTTCAAAAAGCTGTCTGCTGCAGATGCGTCTATATGTGGGAAAAGGCTTAATATCCTTACTCCTATTACCATTTCCCCCTTTTAGATGGGTTTGAATACTGTACATGTTTATTTTCTCTTACCTTTCTAGTGACAAAATCATTAAATTGTGATATTGACCATAGACCTACTTTAATAAAGAATGTTAAGATTGGTCACCAGTCCCACTTTCTTGCCACATGGGGCTATTGTTGTTTCATGAATATTTGAGCTGTGCTCGGGTAACAACCAAGACAAATATCCTGCATGCACATCCACGCTTAGGATCCAAATGGATAATGTGCTTTATAGAAGGGTTTTTGTGTCACCTGCGTAGCATGGTAGGCACTTAGGGATTACTTTTTTTTGTCTGTCTGTCCGTCACACTTTTTCGTCACGTTTTCAAATAACTTTTTTTCTACTCAAAGGATTACATTGAAACTTCTGACAAATGTTTATATCAATGTGTGTGATTGGTTCACAAAAGGGAGATAATACAAATATATGAGTTATTGCCCCTTTTCTGTCAAAAATTAGAATTTTCTGACAAGGCAGGTGACACACGTGCTCCGGGGAGCACTCCATTCTAGTTAAAAACACCTTAGCCTAAGGCTCAAGGTGATCTATTCTGAATACTCACCGTCCATCGTTAAGTTTTAGCCTTAAACATCACCTCCTCATAAGCCACAGGACCAATTTCAACCAAACTTCACAAGAATGTTCCTTTCAAAATTGTTAAAGGAATTAAATTCCATGGAGACTTTGGTTGCTGAGGCATCAGAAATGGGGCAAAATATCCAAACTTTAAAATTCTTCTTCTCAGATTCAAATATAATTTGGTAGAAATGTTTCTTGGGTGAGCTTCTACAAAAATTGTGCAAGCCATATTGATTGGTTGAAAATCATGGCAACTAGGCCACATCAGAATAAGGGCAAAATGACAAAACTTAATTTTCCATCCTTAAGAAAGTGCTTGTCTGATTTCAAAATAATTTTGTAGAAATGTTCTTTTATTGATCTTCTACTTAATTTTTTCAAACCATATTGATTAGTTACAAAATCATAGCAACCATACGTCATCACAAAAGGGGTAAATTTACCTTTTAGCTACAAATGATAGTGCCTACCATTCCACTGGACCAATTTCAACTTAACTTCACAGGAATGTTCCTTTGTTGGTCCTCTTTCAAAATTGTTTAAAGACTTACATTCTGTGTAGAACTTTGGTTGTGGCGGCATCAGAAAGTGAGTAAAATACCCAAACTTTAAAATCCTTTTCCTCTATAATCAGATTGTCCAATTCCAAGATAATTTGGTAGAAATGTTCCTTGAGTGACCCTCTACGAAAACTGTTCAAGCCATAATTTCGTTGAAAGTAGGGCAGCAAAGCGGCGTCACGAAAGGTGCGAAATGACAAAACTTTATTATTCCATTCTTGTTAGATTTCAAGATACAAATGGCCTTTACTGATAAGCTATTTCTTCAACAGTGTCCACTCCTTGCAGTTTCATTTGCACTCCTGATAAAAAAGATATTTGCAGTTAGATATTTACTACTAATTTACTATCACTCAGGTGATCGATTTAGGGTCATCTTGGCCTGCTTGTTTTTAAAACTCCTTTTGGTTGCTATTTGCTGAGTGTTACTCATTTCTTGAAATTAATTAAGACAGGCATTAACCGTTTCCCACATACAGGAAATCTGCAGCAGAGGACTATGAAAACAGCTAGGCAAAAGTATGGAAAATCTCTACAAATGATGATATAGTTATTGAATAGAATTGAAAGCATTGTTTTCGAAAGTTGTCTGCTTCAGATGCGTCTGCAAGTTGGAAAAGGGTTAAATAAGATTTGGCTTACTTTTAGAATGGTCTATGATGAGCGAGAAAGACTGGATGCCATGATGGAGAGACGGTACAGACTCAACGATCCCCTGCTAGAAAGACAGCGTGTGGACGATATAGTCTCTCGTCGTGAATACCTTGATAGACAAGAACAAAAACGTGTTGACGATATTCTTGAAAGGCGACGACGCCTTCAACCAGAATCTGATAGAGAAGAACGAAGTCGTGTGGACGATATACTTGAAAGGCGTCGTCGACTTCGACCCGAATCTGATAGACTAGATGATATTATTGAAAGGCGTCGCCACCTTCAACCTGAATTTGAAAAACAGTCTCAAGCTGAAAAGGAAGATGTGGATTATGAAAGGTTGAAGAGATTTGAAAAAAGGTAAGAAAGCAATAAGGAGTGTTGCAGTCATTATTGTTGTGTAATCAATAACTGTCTATTCAGTCTGACGGCTGTTAACCCTATCCCACCTATAGATGCATTTTGACTCCTCTGCAGCAGACGACTTTTTGAAAACATCGTGACAAAAGGAGAAATTGCTCAAAACAAGCAATTTCTCCTTTTGCCACAATGTTTTCAACTTTTTAGCTCACCTGAGCTTTGCTCAAGGTGAGTTATTGTGATCGCCTTTTGTCCGGCGTCCGGCGTGCGTCATGCGTAGTCCGGCGTCCGTCAACTTCATCTCCTCAGTAACCAGCGGGTCAATTGGGATGAAACTTCACAGAAAGCATCCTCTCAATGACCTCACCAGATTTCCTTCAAATTTTTGGGATCCATGCAGAATTCTGGTTTCCATGGCAACGAAATGAAAAAACTTCAAAATTCTTCTTCTCCCAAACTAGTAGACAGATTTTCAAATAATTTTGTAGAAATGTTCCTTGGATGACCCTCTATCAGATTCCTTCAAGCCAATTTAATTGGTCGAAAAACATGGCCGCCAGGGAGGGCGGGGCTATTTTGCCTTATATGGCTATAGTGAAAATTTAAAAAATCTTCTTCTCCGAAAGTGTCAGGCCGATTTTCAAATAATTTTGAAAAAATGTTCCTTAAGGGACCCACTTTCAGATTCCTTCAAGCCATGTTGATTGGTCAAAAAACATGGCCGCCAGGGGGGCGGGGCTATTTTGCCTTATATGGCTATTGTGAAAACTTAAAAAATCTTCTTCTCCGAAAGTGTCAGGCAGATTTTCAAATAATTTTGTAGAAATGTTCCTAGGGTGACCCTCTATCAGATTCCTTCAAGCCAAGTTAATTGGTCGGAAAATTTGGCCGCCAGGGGGCGGGGCTTATATAGCTAGAGTAAATAAAAAAAAAATCAGGTGAGCGATTCCAGGGCCATCATGGCCCTCTTGTTTTCAGTAGTTAGACCTACAATTACAGAGGTTTTCCATATTTTTGAGTAGACATTTTGGAAGACATCTGCTGCAGATTGGTTGTATGTGGGAAAGGGTTTAACAAGGGCTCTGACTTAAGCATTCTTCTCCCTAAAACATTTAATAGAAGAAAATTGAAACCAAACAAATGAAAGTTAAATCATTGAATGGAGTTGAACACATTGTGGCAAAGGGAGAAATTGCTCATTATGAGCAATTTCTCTTTTTGTCAAAATGTTTTCAAAAGACATTTGCTGCAGAGGCATCAAAAAGTGTATGTATGTGGGTAAGGGCTAATTTCATAATTTCAAATCCTCTGAAGTTTGAATTTGTTTATGTGATATTATATTCATATAAGGTTATATTTTACAGAGCTTTACCAACAACAGAGTCCTCTTCCACGAGACCTGGGTATGAAGAGAGACCTGACATGGACGAGATGATAGCCAGACGAAGGGTCAAAGACTACGGTGACAGACCAAGGGTTCAACCTGACTCTGAGAGTAGACATAGAGTTAACCCAGATCAACCTGCAACATCAACAGCAAGGTACTTATTATAAGAAGTAAATTGAGTCTTTTCCAAACCCTCTTTTTATTACTAGCTTGCTGTGACTTTGTCCAAGGGAACCTTTGGCTTTCACCCCGTCATTGGCAAAGGTGGCAGTATTTGCTGAAATCAAGCAATCAAACCCTTTGTTGTTGGTGTTTAACCTTTTCCCACCTGCAGACGCTTTTCAATGCAGATGTAGCGGATAACTTTTGTAAACATTGTTTTCAACTCTTATCCAATCATTATATTTTCTTTTTTAGACACTTTTCATTTATTTGTCTTGATGAAATATGGAAAATCTCTGCAAGTAGGAAAGTACCATAGTACCCTCAACACAGGGGTTTGAGGACGGTTAAAGATTTTAGAACATAAAATTAGTTTTTACTTTCAGAGAGCAATTATGAAAGCATTGTGGCAAAAAGAGAATTGGCTCATACTGCTCATCTCTTCTTATTAGTCACACCCTCATTTATGGAGATTTTTCATATATTTGCCTTGATGTTTTTTAAAGATGTATGATACAGATTATGTTTTATGTTGAAAAGGGTTAAGATCATTCTCAATTTAAATCACTGATTCACAAAGTAACTGTGAAGTCTAATAAACATGTGGAGAACAGTTGTTATAAGTTAACAATCAGATTGTTATAAACATGTGGAGAACAGTTGTTAAAAGTTAGGAATCGGATTGTAATCAACATTTACTTACTGTTTTCTCGATACAGTTGTCACTCTACATCAGACAACTTTTTAAAATTATGTAAGAATCAGCCTTGGCAGGGTGGATAGCATGCAGGATTTGAGACAGGCTGTCCCTTGATATAGCCCTTCTTGTAGCAGACTGCCTTTAATCCAGGTTCATTTGTAGCACACTGCCCTTAGGCAAGTCATTTGTAGCAGACAACAATTTGGCAAGGATCATTTGTAAGCAGACTACGCTTAGGCAAATCTCATTTGTAGCAGACAACCCTTAGGTAATGGTCATTTGTAGCAGACTGTCCATAGGTAATGGTCATTTGTAGAAGACTATACTTAGGCAAGGCTCATTTGTAGCAGACTGCCCTTAGGCAAAGGTCAATTTTAGCAGACTACACTTAGGCAAGGCTCATTTGTAGCAGACTGCCCTGAGGTAATGCTCATTTGTAGCAGAAAACCCATGGGCAAGGCTCATTTGTAGCGGAGTGTCCTTAGGAAAATCTCATGTGTAGCAGACTGGCTTTAGACAGGGCTTATTTGTAGCAGTCTGCCCTTAGGCAAGGCTCATTTGTAGCAGAAAACCATTGGGCATGGTTCATCTGTAGCAGACTGGCTTTAGGCAGGGCTCATTTGTAGCAGCCTGCCCTTAGGCAAGGCTCATTTGTAGCAGAAAACCATTGAGCATGTCTCATTTGTAATAGACTGGCTTTAGGCAGGGCTCATTTGTAGCAGTCTGCCCTTAGGCAAGGCTCATTTGTAGCAGAAAACCTTTGAGCATGGCTCATTTGTAATAGACTGGCTTTAGGCAGGGCTCATTTGTAGCCTTCTGCCCTTAGAAAAGGAACATTGGTAGCAGACTACTCTTGGGCAAGGCTCATTTGTAGCAGACTACATTTGGGTGAAGCTCATTTGTAGTGGAATGCCTTTGGGTAAGGCTCATTTGTAGTGGAATGCCTTTGGGTAAGGCTCATTTGTAGTGGACTACACTTAGGCAAGGCTCAGTTGTAGCAGACTGCCCTTGGGTAAGGCTCATTTGTAGTGGACTACACTTAGGCAAGGCTCAGTTGTAGCAGACTGCCTTTAGGCAAGGCTCATTTGTAGCAGACTGCCTTTGGGCAAGGCTCATTTGTAGCGGACTACACTTAGGCAAGGCTCAGTTGTAGCAGACTGCCTTTGGGCAAGGCTCATTTGTAGCAGACTGCCTTTGGGCAAGGCTCATTTGTAGCAGACTGCGTAAAACCCAATCAAATCAAATCATAGTGAAAACAATGTTGAATAGGGTGAAATCAAAATATAGCATGACTTTCCATCATGCTTTGACTACAGCTATAATTATTGGTTACTGGCAGGACACACATGTGTTCCTCTCTCAACTCTCCTTGTCATTTTGTATGACTCAACTATCAAAGCTCAGCGTGTCTTGTTTTATTTTCAGTCAAACTCAACAACAAAAGGAACAAGCTGTAAAAGCCTTACAAGAGGTAAATGTGTGATATTGTCTTAGCTCTTCTGATTTGTCCCACCTGTAAGATACAATATTTGCTTTATACTAATATTTGTCTGTCCATGCAGTCAATTGACAATTTGTGCGTTTATCAAGTTTTCATCTGCAATGAACATCAATATCTCTTATACTCTGCATATTTCAAATACTATTACTCTTGCTGCTTTACTTTCCAAGTTATTTGCTTCTTTATAAAACAGGAAAAAAACAACATGCAGATGCAACAGAGCATTCTGCTGGCTTTTGTCATCACCTTGTTGAACTATCAACTCTTCTCCAAAACAAATCTCCAGCAGATGACTAGGTTATGTAGTGGTAGAGCCTCCGCCTCAGGTGCTCAGTTTGCAGGGTTAGCATTACAACTGGCTGGTGTCAGGATAAATGGACCAGTAGTACTGGTAACTTACCCAGGAAATGCCGTGATATAACTGAACAATTGTTGAAAGCTGCATGTGGAAAAGGGTTCAAACCGTTTCTTTGAACACTTATTGATCCTCATCAAGTGAATCTCTAGTGTAAGGGCTGGGCTCTCTATCAAATATTAAGCAGGAATTGTTATTCTTGTTTTAGCAGCTAGCTTGTCTGTTTTTCGAGGGGAAAAAGTCGGGGGATTGTGATCCACTTGTCATTGTCACAAAAGTCAACCTTACCTCATAACTCAAAATCTGTTCAATATTTCCAAATGAAACTTGATACACATGTTCCAAGGAACAATATGCATGTTCTTTACAAAGTCACATAACACTGGCTTTAATAATTACTATTAGTGCTGTATGTACATGATTGCAGTTAAAATATTATTTATTGTATTGTACTGTTTACAAGTTTGAACCATAAATCAATGTCTGAGCTCCTGTACCAAAGCTGTCATTATATAACACTGCAAGTGCTGTTAGACTGACCAAGCAGTAATGTCAAGGTCCATTATTGGGTGCCAATGTCACAGGGAGAGAAAAACATTCAGTCAGTCTCTGGCTCGAACCTGAAACAGACTGAGATTACTGGGCTGTCTCTCAAATTATGTACATGTTCGAAACATGCCATATGTTTTATCCATTGCTTGGTGGAACCAACTTTTAGCACATGATATGTAAAAGCATTGTTCAATTGTATCAATATATTTCAGGTCGTAGCAAAAAATCCAAATGTCAATGTTGCAGAGATTATGTCAAAATTGGTAGGTACATTTATTGATGTTAATCACCAAATAGGCTGTATGAATTTGGCCTGCTTGAAACCCATTATGTCTGTTAAAATATATTAAACCTTTCCCATATACAGATGCTCTCTGACATTTCCCACATACTGATGCTCTCAAGAAAGGACTTTTGAAAATTTGTGACAGAATGCGAATTTGGTCTCAAGGAGAATTTTCTCCTTTTGCCACAAAGCTTTCAACTTTATTCAATATTTGTTCCTTCATTTATAGAGTTGCCATAGTTTTGACTGACTGTTTTCAATGTATTCTGCAGCAGATGTGTTGTAAGTGGGCAAGGGTTAACTTTTGATTTAGGATTGATGCTACAGTCATGTTATTCTTCTATATCTACATTACATAAAAACAAATGGATGAGAAACTGGAGGGGATAGTCATACAGAGCTTGATTAGGGGAATTTACCATGTTCTAAAATATTATTTTGTCCTCCACAACCTATGTTGTGGGTACTTAAAAGATTCCTTTGAGTACCCACAACATAAGTTTTAATGAGTGCTATGAAAGATATCTGGTAAAAAGACCTGTTTACTCATTCTTATCTAGTCATCCGGGGATATATGTAAAAACTTTTGCCAGAGCTTACGTTTATTGATCTAGATGGTCAGTAAAGGTTCTGGCCGCACTGCACTGTTCACGGGTGACCAAGCTTTTATTTGAAAAAATTGGAATAAAATCAAACAAGACCACGTTACTATAAATAGCCTCTCTATATGGTATTATACAAAAATACATTATTATTAGACTATTTATAGTAACATGGTCATGTGTGGGTTTTTTTCAAAGAAATTCTCAAATGAAAACAATTCCATCTTTAATATCATTGTTTATATATGAACCATTATAGAGACTATTTGTAGTAAGTCTTGTCTGGGTTTTTTCCATATTTTCTCAAATGAAAACTTGGGACTGCTGTGCACTGTTGCAACCGATCAACATAGCTCATATTCATGTACCTTCTTTAACCCTTTCCGTCTTACACATTTTGACATATATGAAGCAGACCCATTTTGAAGACATAGTGAGGAAAGGAGAAACTGCTTATAATGTGCAATTTCTCCTTTTGCCAATGTTTTCAAGTCTTTTCAATAATTTTACTTTCATGCATATGATTTTCGATATTTTTGAGATGTTTTTTCAAAATCGTCTGCTGCAGATTTATTGTATGTGATAAAGATTTATTTAGATTAATTAACTACCTGTTTTCAATTAAAAGAGATTTACTCTCTTTTGCCAAGATATTTATCAAGTCGTCTACTGAAAATTTGTTGTAAGTTGGAAAGAGTAAACATCTTCTGCAGCAGTCACTTTAGACCACATTATGGAAGAAAAGAGACATTGCTTTCAACTCAGTATAAAGAGATATAAAGAGGTACACTTTCAATTGTCCTCAAATGACTTCAATCATACTCTAAAAACATCTGATCAGGAAAACTGGTTACAACAGATGATCATAATTATGAACTCTTCCATTTTAGAAAAGTTCACTGATTGAGAATGAAAATGACGCAGCAATGGCATTAGAGATATCCAATGTTCTATCACAGGCCCTTCTCCAGTATACGCTACAAAAACCAACGCAACAGGTAATATTTGTTTGTACTTGTACCTTCTCCAGTATAGACTTTAAAAAAAAACACACCACCAAAACGAGAAATTTCCCTTTTATCACCATGTTTTCAACTCTTATTCAATTATTGTACTTTCATATAAAGTGAGTTCCCAAATGTTTTCAGGTATGTTTTCAAAGTTGTCTGCTGCAGATTCTTGATATGAGGAAAAGGGTTAAATAACAAGTGTTTGAAGAAAAACAGGTTATTGCCTTTTGAGCCAGTGGGACATTTATAATTATTGATTTCTCTTTTGTACATGCCTACCAATATATCAATAAGTGAAAGCTTGACTGACTGACAATATAAAAGGAATTTCTATGAGTCAACCCGCCAAGGCGACATCACGCAAAACATAGATGAAAATCAAGAAATTGCTCAAAATAAGCAATTTCACATATTCCCTTTTAAATTGTTTTAAATCAAACTTTCTTTACCAATTGTTGAAATGTTGCCCATTTTCTGTAAAAAAAAATTCAAAGCAAAATTTCACAATAATATTGTGAGTGAAACAGTAAACCCTCTCCCTCATACAAATGTTTTCTGATGCCTCTGCAGCAGACTACTTTCGAAAACATTGTGGCAAATAGAGAAATTGCTCATATTGGTCACTATCTCTTTTTGCCACAATTCAATAATTAAACTTCCATTTATAGGGATTTTGCACATTTATGCGAATATATAATCAAAGTTCGTCTGTTGCAGATTTGTTCTATGTTGGAAAAGGGAGTGTTAACACATTCTTAAAATAATTTCAGTTTCAGTTAGTGGCAGAGACTGTAACGGCAGCGCCCCCACCGGAACCATCCATACCGGGTTTTGGAAGTGGAACAACATCTACGTCACCGAGTTCACACGTCCCTTCATTCCTAAGGTCCACAGCATCACAATATGGACATACTTGGTCAAGTAATGCCCAACAGTATCCTAACCCATATGAGCATTCAGTGCAATCAACAGCTCCTAATCCGTATCTACAGACAACACAGAGTTATGTGCAATCAACAATGTACAGTGCTCCACAAACCTCGTCCTATAGTCAGCATTCGCAGGTACAAGCCCCGACAGTTTCACAGACTGTGTTACAACTAAAATCTCCTGTATCGCAGCTGACTTACTCGCAAGCAGCTAAATTACCATCCCTGGTGCAAAGCGTCATGGGATCAAATCCGTCAACAGTTGACCAGAGACCTAGAGAGACGCAGGCTCCACCGGATAAGTTATTAGAGTCGATTAGAAAGCAGACTGAATTGTTAAAACAAAGACTTGCATCTGTAAATAACATGCCAGGAAACGCCACTTCATCCCAACCCCATCAGAATTACTATAGATAAACAAACTTTTCAATATGTTTATTTGAAATGCTCCTTTTTCAAACGCTGAATCAGTCTTTCTGATGTTGCATGTTCGAAGCCAAGGACTTTTAAAATATCATTGAAGCCAAGTCATACGAAAACCAACATTCGGACGTATTAGAGAATGGCAACTTCAAATATTATCTAAAGCATACTTTTGGCAGTTAAATAGTGCTCCATCTGTCTTTTCCCACCGCCAACAAATCTGCAGCAGGCAACATGGCATAAATGGAAGTCTTATTATTTATTAAATAGCGCTGAAAACATCATGGCAACATGATAATTTTCTCATGAGCAATTCTCCTTTTGTCACAGTGTTTTTATATCGTCTGCCGATCATGCATCAAATGCAAGTGGCAAAGAGTGAGAACACTTGTAAGTCTTTTTGGCGAACAACGAAGATCCTGATCATAATCTTACAGCACAAAGATGCAGGTTGATCCGTTTTTTTACTGCTCACATTATCCTGAAGGGTGTTCTTTATGTGACATGGACCATATCATATTATGTAAATATACATCTTTCCCACATACAACAAATCTGCAGCAGATGGCTTTGATAACATCTTGCAAGCAACCTCTCTTTAACCCTTTCCCTCATATAGACACTTTCCAACGACTCTGCAGCAGACGGCTTTTTGAAATTTCTCCTTTTGCCACAATGTTTTCCACTGTGAGTCATAGGTTATCCATTCAATTTTGGAGATTTTCAATTTTTTGACAAAATGTGTTCAAAGTCGTTTGCTGCAGAACAATTTTGTCTTTTTCCACAATGGTTTCAAAAGCTCTCTGCTGCAGATTGCCACTGTAAGGTAAAAAGAGTAGAGGGAAAAACTAAGAGGATAATAATTTTACCTATCGTTGATCAATTTTGTCTTGTGTTGTGTTTTAAAATGTAAATAAAAAGTCATGAAATGTTTTGTTTTAATAATGATTTTTTTTCTCTGATATTAACGCCAATTCAGACTCACAACATACTTTCCAAGCAACTGTTAGCCCATTGGTTGAAGAAGAATGACACTTGTCACACGTCTGAAAGAATGTTGGCCAAGCTGGTGCTTGAACTCACAACCCCTGGATTGACAGCCCTTGTTGCTATTGACTGAGCTACTGGTGCTTAGCCTCCACAAGGACAGAACAGTAAATAAAGATACTATTTTTAAAGACTTAATATTTTTAATCACAGTTACAAAGTCAATGTTCAACAATAGTTGAAATACACTTTGTATACAGTCGCCTACAAATAATCATGAATAAAATATACGGATTAATCTTGCCAGCCATTGTTCATCAATGGTCATTGAAGGTTCCAGGAATGTATGTGCAAATAAATGTACATTGTAATTAAAATGTTAACCCTTTCCCTCATACAGACGCATTTTGAGGCCTCTGCAGCAGATGACATTGAAACAAAGGTTCATCTCCTTTTGCCACAATGTTTTCAACTCTTTTATTTAATTCTTATTCTTTCTTTTACAGATAGTTTCATATTTTTTTGTGAAGTCAATCTTTTCTGTAAATTTTTTAATTTTAGAAGAGTAAACATTATTTCACGTAATGGTTTTGCTAATAGAGTTACTGATGAAAAAAACACTATTTCTGGACTAAAATTTGGAAAATCTTTTACGACTGAAAGTAAATTAATGAATCGAGATGAACCTTTTGCCAGAACGTTTACATAGTATGTCAGCTGTAGAAATGCGTCAAAACGGTGTGCAAGTGAGAAAGGGTTTATGCGAAACCTGCACTTAAATTTATTACCCTGAAAACTTTATAACATGCTTTGATGTCAACACAGGGTTATCTCGGGTAAAAAGGCTATACTTTCAGCCCTCCACCCGAGACAGACAACTCTCGATGGATCATCAGCAGACCACTGAAGAAAACATTGAGGGAAAAGGATTTCCTGATAGTACAATTTACTATTTGGATTATGCATTGCTGCCTACTTTCAAGTCAAGTTTACATATTGGGTAAAGTGTTCTACTTTTGTTTACCCATACTTGACATCCTTTTGTCTAGGAATTCTGTATGGTTTGTTTGGATGATGTTTTACGGTGCTTTCAACATTATTTTAGTCATATCACAGCATTTCCCGGGTTAATACACAGTACTGTTAATAGGAAGGAAGCTACTTTAGGTCAGATGCCTAGATCTTGAATGCCAAGGAAGAAAGCCACTTCAGATCAGAGGAGGTATCGGAGGCCTAGGTAGCCAACATCTCTCTTTTTAACTCGGTTCCGACGATTTCCTTGAGTACCGGAAACATAGGGTTTGAGTGTAAAATAAGGATTTTAGATTGTGGTATATTTTCGTAGGAGTCTCAAAATAACCTATTCCCTCATATGTTTTGAAAATATCTATAGAATTAATTATTGCATCTGAAATATTGCAATTATCATTTTGATACAGGGTTAAAATTCATTGTGGGAAAAATAGAAAATGCTTTGTAGAAATTTTCTTTTTTCCAATCTCTTCTTTAAATGTTTTCTTGCATTATCGTCTACATCAGCGAAAATGTTGCACAATAAAAATTAACCCTTTCCCTCATATAGACGCTTACTGACGCCTCTGCAGCAGACAGCTTTTTAAAAACAGTGAAAAAAGAAGAAATTTCTCAAAACGAGTAATTTCTCCTCTCGCACTGTTTTTCACTTTTAGTCATTTAGGTTATCCATTCAATTATAGAGATTTTCTATTTTTTGACAAAATATGTTCAGTCTTCTGCTGCAGAATTGTTGTATGAGGGAAAGGGTTAAGAAACCACATAGGATCACTGTATGAATTTATAATTATCTTTTTTTTCACGAAGTTCTTTGAGTAATAATGCCCGTTTATCATCATCCGGTGCCGTGAATGCCACTTCTTCCTCCCCTCCCATGTCGACACCGATATTTCGAATCACATCCTCGTGATCAGTCCGTAAAAATGGGTTATATGTGAGCTCTTCTTCGATAGTGGACGGGCACTATAAGGAAATGGTTTATTTAAATGTAGAGTTTATTATATTTATGATAATATTGGAATGATCTGCTCTGAAAATATATGAGGATAAAATGGTACAATCTTGAAAGTGGAGGTTTGATTTTTTTCCTAATACAAAATTTTGAAAAGTTGTGGGGAAAAGTTCTTTCTCAATTGAGCAGTATCTCCTTTTCACAAAACGTTTTCAAAATGTACCTGTCGTTGGATACTAGGTAGTCTTAAAGTAAAGTACTGAAATCAAATCTTTGTTATATGAAAGAAATATATATATATTGTACCAAATGTAAATGAGATATGTGAATTTCAACTCTTTCCCACGTACAGTAGATGACTATTCAGTATTGAAAACAATGTGGCAAAAAGAACAGAGGCCCAAGAGGGCCAGTATCGCTCCACTCCATTTAGGCAAAAATTAAATCTCCAAACAGCCCCACCCCATGGTGGCAATGCTTTTTGACCAATCACCATGGCTTGAATGAATCTTGTAGAGTGTCACCCAAGGAACATTTCTACAAAATTATTTGAACAAGATGCCCAAGAGGGCCAGTATTGCTCCACGGCCATAAGGCAAAAATTAAATCTCTAAACAGCCCCACCCCCTGATGGCCATGTTTTTTTACCAATCAAAAATTGGCTAACACTTTCATAGGAGAAGATTCTTTAAGTTTTCACTATAGCCATAAAAGGCAAAATAGCCCCGCCCCCTGGTGGCCATGTTTTTCGACCAATCAACTTGGCTTGAAGGAATCTGATAGAGGGTCACCCAAGGAACATTTACACAAAATTATTTGAAAATTTGCCTGACACTTTCAGAGGAGAAGATTGTTTAAATTTTCCCCAAACAGTTTGGGCAGAGAAGACAGTGGGGCTAAAAATGACGTTATAACGTTAGTCACTTTTGCGCCATAACCGGTAAATTTCATTGAATGTTGAGTACATTTTTTTGAAATAGGCCCCTTAAATCACTTTATGTGATAAAAAGAATATCTCATTAGTGTTTACTTATTATCACTTTTAATAAACTTGTTAACTAATCTGAATATGATGCTCTCAAAGGCTCGCGGCATATTATCTTAGTAAACTTGTTTAATAAAAGTGATAATATATAAACTCTCATGAAATATTCTATATATCGGCATGATTTGATACTTTTTATTTAATTGTAACTCACTGTTTTAAGTCTTTTTTGTCGCTGTGCTTTAGCCCATTCATATTTAGTCTTTGCTTCTTCGTTATCCGGGTCTATATGGCAAGCAAACTCTAAATTGTCTATTGCGTATTCATGTCCTGAAGAAATAAGTAGGTTAAACTTTATTATCCTAAAACAATGTGTCTTCAATGTTAGTTAAGTTAAAACGATTCACGATTCAAGATGGAACATCATTTGAAAATATAAAACGTTTTATGTTTTCTATGTACAAACCAAGATTAACTAATATTAAGGTTGAACAACAGTAGCTCAGGACTGTCAATCCAGGGATTGTGAGTTAAAACCCTAGCTCTGCCAACATTATTTCCTAAGTTTGACAAAAGTCAATGTGACCACATCATGTCTTTTACCAATGGGAAAGCTGCCAATTGCATGGAAAGACTGTTGTGTGGAGTACTGGTGTGAGAAAGCCAGGAAACACATGGGTAGGTGAACTGGCAGCTGTGATATGACTCAACACGAGGACCAGATTCCCTCTACTACCATTAGGCAAAAGATTAAATCACATGACCCTTATAATGCAAAACGGCATGCCCCCTGGTGGCCATATTTTGTTTTACCAAACGGGGATTCCCTTCAACAAGGAGCCAAGGAACATTTCTATACAAAATTATTGATACTTTCTGAGGAGAATATTTATAAAGTTTTCTGTTAAGCCATATTAGGCATCCTGTGAGGGCCATGTTTTTCATAGGAATCTGGAATAAGCTGCCCAACATTTCTACAAAATTACTTGAATTTCAGCAACATACTTTTGGAGGTGAAGGCATTGAAGTTTTCACTATAGCCATATAAGGCAAAAAAGACGCAAAGAAACTTTTACACATGCGATAACCCTTTTCCTCTTGCAGATGCTTTCTGACACATATGAAGCAGACAATGTTTTAAAACATTGTGGCAAAATTTGTTGAATAATATTACTGTTCTTTTTAGAGATTTTTTTAGTTTTACCTAGCTGATTTGTTGTAAAGGGATAAAGAGAAACCTACCAGGCCAAACTAATGTGTCTTGCTTCAATCTACACATTGCATCTAATGACTTCAACATTGTTTTGGGTGGTGACTCAAACATACGACCTAAGACAGACATAAACACAAATTTGTAATAAAAGTTTTCGGTCCATTAGACTTTTGCAGCTTGAAAATTTGTCGGCATTACCTGCAGAGCCAGATTTTTAAACACTTTTCCACATACTAAAAATCTGCAGTAGACGACTTATAATTGAATAGAGTTGAAAACGTTGTAGCAAAGGGTGAAATTTATTATCATGAGCAGTTTCTGATTTTGTCACAATGATTTCATGGACATTTGATGAGCTAGTTTGCCAAGTCTAATATCTCATGATATGTGATTTTACAAATGTATGACCCTTGTTTTATTTTTTGTGTCACTTGGCTCTTTAGTTTGACCGTAAAACATAATCCTTTCCCTCATACAAAGGCTTTTTGACACCTCTGCAGCAGACATATTTGAAAACATTGTTGCAAAAGGAGAAATTGCTCATTATAAGCAATTTCTTTTTCGCCATTATATTTTCAACTTTATTCAATAATTGTTTTCTCGTTTACAGAGATTGTCCATATTTATAATCAAATACTTTCAAAGTTTTCTGCTATAGATTTGATGTCTATGGGAAAAGGTTAGACAATTTTTGTTTTTATTGGGGTTTTACACCACTTTCAACATTCTTTCAGTTATATCACGGTGATAGTTCACTTATTCATGATCCCTTGGTAAACAAACCAGGAATAGGCTAGAAAATGTGCCTTGCCCATGGGCACTCCATCAGGACCGTGGTACCGCAACTGGGGATCGAACCTGGGACACCCGGTTTCAAATCCCCCGACGCTAACCACTTGAATGGAAGACAAAGAGAGGGTGATAGCATAGACTCTCCTTGGACACTGAAATGATAATGATCAATTTCTCCTTAGTCACAATGTATTCAACTCTTTTCAATAATTATACTTTCATTTTTTTATTTTCCCTATTTTCTTTGATATGTTTTCTCTCACTCTCATCTGCTGCACATTTGTTGTATGAGGGAAAGCGTTAAGATGTAGACAAATGCCATTAAAAAGAAACAAACACAAAGTTTGATCACATTATACCTTTGTACAATTAACACATCTCTTGATTCAGATAACTCAAACTTTTTGCAGCAGACAACTCTTAAAGCATCAGGCAAAAATAAGTTAAAATCTCTATATACATGTATACTGATTAGAGTTTGAAAAATGGAGCCTCATTTTTAACTATTTCTCATTTTCTGACACAGTTTTAAAAGTATTCACCTCTAAATGTGTCAAAATGCATCTTCAAAGCAGATGACTTCTTAAAACTTCACATCCAATAAATCTGCATCAGATGACTTTTATATCAGTGAGGCAAACTATGGAAAATCCCTTTTTAAATAAAAGTTTAATTATTGAACTGAGTTGAAATCATTGTGGGAAAAGGAGAAAATGATAATCATGAGCAATTTCGTCTTTTGCAATAATGTTTTAGTTTAAACTTATATATTTTACATTGATTGCGAAACCAGCTTTAAACTTATATTAACCATGCTAGATGTCTGCTTTCAATACTCGTGCTGTTTTCGTGGAAAAATCACAAAGGCAGAACCCATTGATCACAGAATTCAAACTAGGGCCCTTCGGTAGGAGAGGCCGATGCTCTACCACTGCACGTCTGTCTTCCACAATATGGTTTTCAAAAGTTGTCGGCTACAAATGCGTTAAAAGTTGTTTATACGTATGTGAGTAAGAGATAAGGTAAAATTGCTGCTTGAGTGACTCAAATTATTTCACTCACCGCATCCTCCCAGAAACAGATGGTCCCCTGAGAATAGACAATCGGGAGCCCCGACTGGTTCCCCTTGTAACAAATAAACAACATGTCCAACGGTATGACCTGGTACCTGGTGCACCGTGAAATTCAAACCTCCAAATTTGATCTCTTCTTTATCATTGACTGAACTGAAGATATAACATGGAGCAGAGCTCTAGGTAAGAAGTAGTTTTCACGGTCTAAAATCCTTGTTTGACACGTAACCATTTCCCACATACAACAAATCTGCAGCAGACGACTTTGAAAGGGTACTCGAAATAACTGGAAACTTCCTTTAACCCTTTCCCTCATAAAGACGCCTTCTGACGCCTCTGCAGCAGATGACTTTTTGAAAACAGTGACAAAAGAAATTGCTCAAAACGAGCAATTTCTCCTTTTACCACAATGTTTTCCACTTTTAGTCATGGGTTATCCATTCAATTATATAGATTTTCCATTTTTTGATGAAATATGTTCGAAGTCGTCTGCTGAAAAATTGTCGTATGAGGGAAAGGGTTAAATAAAAGTACAATAATTAAACAGAGTTAAAAAACATGGTAACAAAAGGAAAAATTGCCTCGTTTGAGCAAAAAAGTTTGAAAATGTTTTCAAAAAAGTAGTCTGCTGCAGAGGCGTCAGAAAGCGTTTATATGAAAACCATATATTGTGGGTACGAGAAAGAATCATCTCAGACAATTCTTTTGATTACGCGCAAAATAGGAATTGGTTGTGTAACAAGGGAAATATTGACCAGTTACTCCCCCTTATCTAGTCCTCTGATGAAGATAGTAATGGAAATGTCTGTGACTACATATTTTGACTTATATTTGATAAATGAATGATCCCAATTAGAAAGGAATGTAACCAAAAATTATGAATTTATCTAAAATTCTCAAATTCAAACAAAACAAAGAGCTGTCGGAGGACAGCGCGCTCGACTATTCCACCGCTTATTTAAGTTACTGAGATAATGGACTCTTATGTAGTTGCATGCAAAACATTAACCACAATTTCTTAGTGGGTGATAATTTGCATTATATGCAGGATAGTGTTATTTAACATGATTATTTTCATAGGTGTGATGCTTAGAAAGGGTTGTATAACCTTTCAATGGAATGCATCAAGTAGTTACTAAGATATGGACTCTTAATGTAGTTTCACGCAAACCTTTAACCATCATTTCTAAGTTAAAAAAAGGGCAACAATTTGCACCATATACAGGATAGAGTTATCTTAATTGGTTGTGTTTATAGTTGTGCAATTGGGAAAGGTTGTATAAAGTTTCAATACAATTTTTCAAGTTGTAACTGAGATTACACTCAAAATGTAGTTGCAAAACTTTAACCAGAATTTCTAAGTCCAAAAAGGTCCATAACTTGCATAAAATGCTGGATAGAGTAATCATACTTGATTGTTTACATAGATGTGATGGTTGGTAAGGGCTGTTTAAAGTTTCAATGCAATGCATCAAGTAGTTACTAAGAGATGGTCTCTTTATGTAGTTGCATGCAAAACTTTAACCAGAATTTATTAGTCCAAAAAGGCCATAACTTGCATAAAATGCAGGATAGAGTTATCATACTTAATAATCTACAAAGGTGTGATAGTTGGGTAGGGTTGTAGAATGTTTCAATGCAATGCATCAAGTATTTACTGAGACGTGGACTCTTAATTTAGTAGCACGCAAAACTTTAACCAGAATTTCTAAGTAAAAAAAGGGCCATAACTTGCATTAAATGCAGAATAGAGTTATCATACTTGATAATATACACAGGTGTAATAGTTGGGTAAGGTTGTAGAAAGTTTCAATGCAATGCATCAAGTAAATACTGAGATATGAACTATTAATTTAGTTGCACGCAAAACTTTAACCAGAATTTCTAAGTAAAAAAAGTGCCATAACTTGAATAAAATGCAGGATAGAGTTATCTTACTTGATAATCTACATAGGTGTGATAGTTGGGTAGGGTTGTATAAAGGTTCAATGCAATGCATCAAGTATATACTGAGATATGGACTCTTAATTTAGTTGCACGCAAAAACATTAACCAGAATTTCTAAGTAAATAAAGGGCCATAATTTGCATAAAATGCAGGATAGAGTTATCTTACTTGATAATCTACACAGGTGTGATATTTGGGTAGAGTTGTAAAAAGTTTCAATGCAATGCATCAAGTAAATACTGAGATATGGACTCTTAATTTAGTTGCATGCAAAACTTTAACCAGAATTTCTAAGTAAAAAAAGGGCCATAACTTGCATAAAATGCAGGATAGAGTTATCTTACTTGATAATCTACACAGGTGGGATAGTTGGGTAGGGTTGTAGAAAGTTTCAATGCAATGCATCGAGTAAATACTGAGATATGGACTCTTACTTTAGTTGCATCATGCAAAACTTTAACCAGAATTTCTAAGTAAAAAAGGGCCATAACTTGCATAAAATGCAGGACAGAGTTATCTAACTTGATAATCTACATTGGTGTGATAGTTAAGTAGGGTTGTAGAAAGTTTCAATGCAATACATGTAGTATTTTAGAACTTGCATGCAAAACCTTTACCAAAGTGTGACGTGGACGCCGACGCCAGGGTGAGTAGTATAGCTCTCATATTCTTCGAATAGTCGAGCTAAAAATGAGAAAAATTAAAAAATTAAATGAAAATGCCAAATATGAAAGCCCTAGCACAAATACTTATGAATGAAAATGCCAACTTGCCCTAAACTTAAACCGGACGCTGGGGCAGTAGTATTCTTCGAATAGTCAAAAGGAAGATATTGTTCAATATAAAACTCAATTAACAAAAATCCCTTCGGTTCTATATTAACCCTGTCCTACTTGCAGATGCATCTGCAGCAGATGTTTTTTTAAAACATTGTGGCAAAATAAGATACTGTTCCTAATGAGCCATTTATCCTCTTTTCTGTAACTTTAGAGTGGTCACAAGGTTGTTGATATGGAATAGTCGGTCCAATTTTGACCTTGACTGTTAACCTTGAAAATAAATAGGCTTCTAGACCGTGCCATATACTGACTGTATGGCAAGTTTGGTTATGATCTGCCAAGAGATGATCAGTGTAGAGTGGTCACAAGGTTGTTGATATGGGAAAATAGTCAATCCAATTTTGACCTATGACCTTGAAAATAAATAGGCTTCTAGACCTTGCCATATATTAACTGTATACCAAGTTTGGTTAAGATCGGTTGAAGGATGTTCATTGTAGAGTGGTCACAAGGTTGTCGATATGGGAAAATAGTCAAAGTCCAATTTTGACCTTGACCTTTAACTTATTACCTTGAAAATAAATAGGATTTTACACCTTGCCATATACTAACTGTATACCAAGTTTTGTTAAGATCAGTAAAAGGATGTTCAGTGTAGAGTGGTGATAAGGTTGTTACGGACGGACGCACAAACAAACAGACAGCCCCTCGCAAACTTCGTTAGCCGAGGGGATAATAAGTCTCAACTTCCCTATTTTTTCCATGAGTTTTCAAAATCAGCTGCTGCAGATTTGATGTATGTGGGAATAATATAGAAGAAAATACCAACTCGGTACAGTCCGGTACGTGGTCCCCTTTACCACCATAGATTTTCAGTCCCGGAAACCGTTGTTTCATTCCAGCATTTCCAGCACTGTGATCCCTGTAGCCATGGAAACAAAAAATAAACTATTTTAGCCACTATGTTTATTCAGTGTATATGTCACTTGCCTTGGCGGGATTATTAAGAGATCACTTCTCCATCAGCCTTTTTATGCTTAGGCAGAAGAGGAGTTTTGAAAACATTATTGCGAAAGGAGAAATAATTTTTACATATTTATATTTTCATTAACCTTTTCAACCATAAAGACGCTTTTCGACACATCTGCAGCGGAAAACTTTCGAAAACACTTATGCAAATTATGCAAAAGGAAAATTTGCTTATGATGAGCAATTTCTCCTTTCGCCCCCATGTTTTTGAACTTTATTAAATAACTGTTCTTTCATTTATGGAGTTTCCTACAATGCTTTCTACACGATACCAAATTAGTGCAACCAATTATCCATATTTTATGATGTTTTCCCCAATTGTTTCAAATACAAATGGCACTAGTCATTACAATTATCAACTAGAGATTGATTTTTTGAAAAAGCGCTTGTCTCCCCATTTATGTGGTCGTAGGGTAGGAAAAGAAATGATCGAGATGAATTTTGTAGTTCACCTAGTGAACTCAAAATCAATAGGGGTCATTTGCTGGTGGTGACCAACTTGCACACCAAGTATGAGCGTTCTTGAGTTATTGATTGGGTCGAGTCCCGGTAGCTCAGTCGGTAACAACTTTCTTTCCGACGTTTGACAAAAGTCATTGCGACATGGGTCATTTGTCTTCCACCAATGGACTAAGTGTATGTGGAAAAGCAGCCAGTTGCTTGGGAAGATTGTTGTGTGGAGTACTGGTGTGAGAAAACCAGGAAACACATGAGTAGGTGAACTGGCCGCCGTGATATGACTGAGAAATTAAACCCCAATCAATCAATCAATCTTGAGTTATTGAGTAAAAACCATTTTTCAGCTGAAGGTTACCGTTACCTTGTGACCTCAAAATCACAGCATTTTAGTTATTAAGCAAAAACAATTTTTCAGTTCATTGTTACCGTGACCTTGACCTTTGACCTTGTGACCTCAAAATCAATAAGGGTCATCTACTGGTTAGGACCAACCTGCACACCAGGTATGAAGTTCCTCGACATAAGCATTCTTTAGTTATTGAGCGGAAACCATTTTTCAGCTGAAGATTACCATGACCTTGACCTTTGACCAAGTGACCTCAAAATCAACAAGAGCTGTCGGAGGACAGCGCGCTCGACTACAGGCCGCTTATTCACATAAAGCACTATTTCATTATATTGCACTTAAGTACTATTGAATCATATTATATACTCTATATGTAAAAGCAACTGAATAGATATACATACATTTAAATATAATTTAAAAATAAAATTTCCTAAGTCAATCAAGGTCCATTACTCCATATTTAGGATACAATGGAGTTATCTAACCTGATTGTACGATGGTCCTTAACAAATATGTGAAGTATGAAGTGATTTGAATGATGTAACTTTAACGTTGAGCTAAACGCAAATGTTAAAACTGACCGAGTCCAAAATTAGCAAAACCTTAAAACAAGGTTTTCCTAATGTTTGACACCATGCAAAACCCGTTTGATATGTTGAAGAATTATATTTAATAAATAAATGATCGCAATTAGAAAGAAATGTAACCAAAAATTAAGAATTTATCTAAAATCTCAAAATCAAACAAAAATCATGTTTTTTACCCCCTAAAAGTCACACTCAGCATCTTCAACATACAATGTGAAGAAAGGTATTACATGTTATTATATTCCAAATATGGAAGCCCTAACACAAGTACTTATTTAGAAAAACAAGCAAATTCATGAAATTTATATCCCCCGCTTGCAGGAAATATTGTAGAATAAAGTCCGCCGAAAGTGACGATTGAACTTGGCCTAGGTTGTTACCAAGTTTGAAAAAAAAATGGTTCACATTTGTGGCAGTTATTGCACGGAAACAGCAACAAACAACATTTTTTGTTAATTAAGGGGCCATAACTCCACCGAATAAAGTCCGCCGAAAGTGACGATCGAACTTGGCCTAGCCCGTAAGGCATTTAACTTTGTTACCAAGTTTGAAAAAAAAAAAATCACATTTGTGGTAGTTATTGCACGGAAACGGACATTTTTTGTTAATTAAGGGGCCATAACTCCACCAAATAAAGTCCGCCAAAAGTGACGATCGAAGTTGGCCTAGCCCTTAAGGCATTTAACCTTGTTACCAAGTTCGAAAAAAAAGGGTCACATTTGTGGTAGTGATTGCATGGAAACAGCAACAAACGACATTTCTGTTAATTAAGGGGCCATAACTCTACCAAATAAAGTCCGCCGAAAGTGACAATCAAACTTGGCCTAGACCTTAAGGCATTTAACTTTGTTACCGAGTTTGAAAAAAAATGGTTCACATTTGTGACAGTTATTGCACGGAAACAGCAACAAACAACATTTTGTGTTAAATAAGGGGCCATAACTCCACCAAATAAAGTCTGCCGAAAATGACGATCGAACTTGGCCTAGCCCTTAAGGTATTTAACCTTGTTACCAAGTTTGAAAAAGAAACGGTTCACATTTGTGGCAGTAATTGCACGGAAACGGCAACAAACAACATTTTTTGTTAAATAAGGGGCCATAACTCCACCGAATAAAGTCCGGCGAAAGTGACGATCGAACTTGGCCTAGCCCTTAAGGCATTTAACCTTGTTACCAAGTTTGAACAAAAACGGTCCACATTTGTGGCAGTTGTTGTACGGAAACGAAGTGTGACAGACAGACAGACAGACAGACAGACGGACAGACGGACAAACCCAAATTAATAACCCCCCTTTTTTCTTCGAAAAAGCGGGGGATAATTAGAAAATTAAATGAAAAAGCCAACTTGCCCTAAAACTTTAACCACCCAAAAGCATGTGTTTTACCGCAAACAGAAGGTCACACTCAGCATCTTCAGCATATAATATGAAGAAATGTATTAAATGTAATTATTTTCCAAATATGAAAGCCCTAGCACAAGTACTTATTCAGAAAAAATTAAAAAAATAAAATAAAATCCTACTTGCCCCAAAACTTTAACCACCGAAAATCATGTTTTTTACCCCAAAAAGAAGGTCACACTCAGCATCTTCAGCATTCAATGTGAAGAAAGGTATAAGATGTAACTATATTCTAAATATTAAAGCCCTAGCACAAATTCTTATAGAGAAAAATTAAAAAATTAAATGAAAATGCCAACTTGCCCTAAAACTTTAACCACCCAAAATCATGTCTTTTACCCCAAAAAGAAGGTAAAACTCAGAATCTTCAGCATACAATATAAAGAAAGGTATTAGATGCAATTATATTCCAAATATGAAAGCCCTAGCACAAGTACTTATTGAGAAAAAAAAAATAAAAAAAATAAAATCCCACTTTAACCCCCGAAAATCATGTTTTTTTCCCAAAAGGAAGGTCACACTCAGCATCTTTAGCGTTCAATGTGAAGAAAGGTATAAGATGTAACTATATTCCAAATATGAAAGCCCTAGCACAAATACTTATGAATGAAAATCCCAACTTGCCCTAAAACTTTAACCGGACGCCGACGGAGACGCCGACGCCGGTAGTAAAGCTCTCATATTCTTCGAATAGTCGAGCTAAAAAGGGTCATCTGGACCAACCTGCACACCAAGTATGAAGTTCCTCGACATAAGCATTCTTTAGTTATTGAACCGAAACCATTTTTCAGCTGAAGGTTACCATGACCTTGACCTTTGACCTAGTGACCTCAAAATCAATAGGGGTCATGTGCTGGTGGTGACCAACCTGCACACCAAATATTAACTTCCATGGCCAAAGCATTCTACAGTTATTAAGCAAAAACAATTATTCAGCTCATTGTCACTGTGACCTTTCGACTCAAGGTCACTGTGACCTTGACTCTGTGACCTTGACTTTAGACGTACTGACCTCAAAATCAATAGGGGACTCTTCTACTGGGCATGGTCAACCTGCATACCAAGTATGGAGTTCCTCGGCCCAAGCATTCTTCAGTTATTGAGCGGAAACCATTTTTTACCTCACAAGGTCACCATGACCTTGACCTTTTGACATCAAAATCAATAGGGGTTAGCTACTGGTCATGACCAACATGCATACCAAGTATGAAGTTCTTACACCCAAGCGTTCTTCAGTTATTGAGCGGAAACAAGTGTGACAGACGGAAGGACGGAACAGGCAAAAACAATATGTCACCCCCATGTATGGGGGATACACCAAGTATGAAGTTCCTACACCCAAGTATTCTTCAGTTATTGAGCGGAAACAAGTGTGACAGACGGAAGGATGGAGGGACGGAAGGACAGAACGGGCAAAAACAATATGTCACCCCCATGTATGGTGGAGACATAATAAAACATAGCAATAGTTGGTATCCCTTATTATATTTTTATCTTTTTTTTCGAAGAAAAAAGGGGGGGTTATTAATTTGGGTTTGTCCGTCTGTCTGTCTGTCTGTCCGTCTGTCTGTCACACTTCGTTTCCGTGCAATAACTGCCACAAATGTTAACCGTTTTTTTTCAAACTTAGTAACAAGGTTAAATGCCTTAAGGGCTAGGCCAAGTTTGATCGTCACTTTCAGCGGACTTTATTCAGTGGAGTTATGGCCCCTTATTTAACAATAAATGTTGTTTGTTGCTGTATCCGTGCAATAACTGCCACAAATATGAACCTTTGTTTTTCAAACTTGGTAACAAGGTTAAATGCCTTAAGGGCTAGGCCAAGTTCGATCCTCACTTTCGGCAGACTTTATTCGCTGGAGTTATGGCCCCTTATTTAACAAAAAATATCGTTTGTTGCTGTTTCCGTGCAATAACTACCACAAATGTGAACCTTTTTTTTTCAAACTTGGTAACAAGGTTAAATGCCTCAAGGGCTAGGCCAAGGTCTTTCGTCATTTTCGGTGGACTTTATTTGGTGGAGTTATGGCCCCTTAATTTAAAAAAAATGTTGTTTGTTGCTGTTTCCGTTCAATAACTACCACAAATGTGAACCGGTTTTTTTTCAAAATTGGTAACAACCAAGGCCAAGTTCGATCCTCACTTTTGGCGGACTTTATTTGGTGGAGTTATGGCCCTTTGATTAACAAAAAATGTCGTTTGTTGCTGTTTCCGTGCAACTACTGCCACAAATGTGAACCGTTTTTTTTTTCAAACTTGGTAACAAGGTTAAATGCCTTAACAGCTAGGCCAAGTTCGATCGTCACTTTCGGCGGAATTTATTCCTACAATATTTCCTGCAAGCGGGGGATATAAATTTCATGAATTTGCTTGTTTTGCATACATGTATTAAGAAAAATAAACGGATGACAGATGTGCAAACTTTATGTTTAAGTTTAACCCTTTCCCTCATATAGTGTCTTTCTGATGCCTTTGCAGCAAGCAGACGACTTTTGAAAACATTGCAACAAAAAAAGAAATTGCTCAAAATTAGCAATTTCTCCTTTTGTTACAATGTTTTCAACTCTGTTCAATTATTATGATTTCATATATAGAAGGTTTCCATACTTATGCCAAGATGTTTTCAAAGTCATCTGCTGCAAACTTTCTGTATGAGGGGAAGGGTTAAAGCCAGAAATGCTAGCCGCCTTACCAGGCTTTAATGTGGATCAGTCAACTCAACATTTTTATCCTGATATTCCTAGAACTGGTCATGGACTCTACCTATAAAAACCTAGACATGTCCATTTTAAAAGGTCACCATTGAAAGGATTAAACTTACCAATGTTTATGTGTTGTTAGAACTGCAGCTGGTATACAGTTCATTTTGTCTAAGAATCCCTGAAGTGATACATATGATCTTTAACCCTTACCCAAATACAGGCGATTTTTACACCTCTGCAGCAGACGACGTTTGAAAACATTGTGCCAAAAGGAGAAATTGCTCGGAATTTTATTCAATTATTTCATTTTCATTGATCGAGTTATTATATATATTATCTATGATAATTTCAAAGTCATCTGCTCAGAATTGAAGTGTGTGTGTGTGTGTAAGTGTTAAACAGTTCTGCTTGTACTGTCTAAGAACCTTGTACAGATATATATCAAATCAATAAAACAATTTATTTTGTCTAAAAGAATCTTGAGGCATAAATACAATTAACCCTTTCCCTCATATAGACGCTTTCTGACGCCTCTGCAGCAGACGGCTATTTGAAAACATAGTGACAAAAGAAGAAATTGCACAAAACGTGCAATTTCTCCTTTTGACACAATGTTTTCCACTTTGTGTCATAGGTTATCCATTCAATTAATACAGAGATTTTCTATTTTTTGACAAAATATGTTCAAAGTCGTCGTATGAGGGAAAGGGTTAACCATTACCCACTTGCTGTCTTATTTAGATGCATCTGGAGCAGATAACGTTTAAAAACATTGTGACATATTAAGAAATTGGTCATGATGATTAGTTTCTCCTTTTGCCAAAAGGTTTTCAGCTCCTTTTCAAGAATCATGGATTTTCCATATTTTTACCAAGATATTTCAAAAGTCATCTTCTGCAGTTTTGTTGTAAGTAGGAAAGGGTTAAAACCATTAGCCTAGAATCCATTTAGTGTAAATAAATATGACCATTGAAATACTCCATTTTGTCTATGAGAACTGGAACCATGAATAATATCTTTAAAAGTTGATTTAAAACAGATAATGTTGTTTGAGAATGGCTAAAATGTAAATATTTACATTAATACATTTTGAGGCTCCAACAACAGACACATTTTGAAAACACAATTTCTCCTTTTGCCACAATGTTTTCAACTCAATTAGAAATAAAACTCATTTGTAGAGATTTTCCAGATTTATGCCCAGACGTTTTCAAAGATTTTTGTTCGAGGAAAAAAGGATGAAACAATAGCCAAGATATAGCCAAAAGTCAACCATTTTGGCATGCCACATGGTTGAAACTGTTGTAAACCCTTCCTCACATACAACAAATCTGCAGCAGATGCTTTTGAAAACATAGCGACTAACATAGGTAAAAATGTCTTTAAAAGAAAGTATAATTATTGGATATACAGTAGTTTAAAAAAAGCTGTGGCAATTCTTTTTAAAGCATCTGCTGCAGATGCGTCTAAGTAAGTCCATGGGTGAGAAAGGGTTAATTTTCTAATTAATTGTAACTGAGATACGTGTATTTTCAATAGTTCTGAAGGTTGGTTTTCATGTGGCGATGCTTTATTCATATAGCACATTTTGTCGAAAAACTTCCCCGATGTGAAAATATGTCCCTAAAATGACAAGTTTTGAGCAATATCTTTTTTTCCTACATGTTTTCAAAAGTTTGTTTTTTTCAGGGGACAGGCATATATTACGAAAATTATTTTAAAAGGCTACACTCTTGGTTACATGCTATTTAACTGACCGGAGACAAGATGCAAGGCAAAACAATGAGGTCAACATTCCCATATTGTTATTTTAAAATAAGTTAATCCTTTCCTACTTACAACAAATCTGCAGCAGACAAATTGAGAAATATCTAATAAAAATTATAGGAAATTATATGAAAATGAAAGTATTTTTATTGAATACAGTTGAAAATGTCACAAGGTTATAGTCATCCATTTGTATTCATTTTGTTACAGTCCCAGTCTGTACCTATGTTGTCTTTTCTGTCAATCAATCCCATCACATTTCCTTTAACCCTTTTCCACCTGTAGACACATTTTGAGGTACCGTAATAGCAGCAGACAACTTTTCGAAACATTGTGGCTGAAGGTGAAATTGCTTATGATGAGCAATTTTTTCTTTGGCCACGATGTTTTCAACTTTATTTAACAATTAAACTATCTTCTATGGAGATTTTGTCAGGTTTTTGTTTTTTTTGTGGTTTCTATGCAGATTTGTTGTACGTGGAAATGGTTAATTCCCATTCCTTCTAGTATTATGTCACACAATTCACCCCCCTACATGTCGCACTGGCTGATTTCTGATTGTGTCATTAAAGGTTTATTAATCAAGATATGATGTTGCATTTTTGCCTTTGCAGGTATTTACCTTTTATTTCTGACATTATACTTGTGTATGTACATCTTTGCTTCGTTTCATTGTATTATCATTATTTGTAATTTCCTTGGTGTTTTGAAAGTCATGTGCTGCAGATTGGTTGTATGTGGGAAAGGGTATATTAAAACACATACTATAATGGGCTCATCATCTCCTACATCTATGACCACACATGTGTTTGATTCTGTATCCATGACAATATATGCGTAGTTGTCAAGGGCAATAGGAATGGCTGTTATCTCTATCTCTGTATAAATGTATAAAAACAAAATCTATTTCTAAATGTTCTTGGTTCTAATTGTGAGTGTTTTTCTATACACCATTCAGATCATAAAATTATCAATTTTATTTCAAAGGCTAATTTCTATAATTTAAATTATATCCAAAATGCAGAGATGCTGCTGCTGCTGCTGCTTTTTACTGTCATTGCATCTGCTGCAGATGACTTTTGAAAACACAATGGTAAATGCACTAATTGCTCAAAACAATCAATTTTGCCTCATTGTTTTCAATTCTATTCAATTATACTTTCATATATGGAAATTTTCCATACATATTTGCCTAAATGTTTTCAAACTTTTAGGGTACAGATTTGTTGTTTGTGGGAAAGGATACACTACCGTTTTCCGAAAAAAGGTAGACTAGTTTTAGAATTCATACTTAATGATATATTAACATTCCTTGAAACTAAATGATTGAAATTGATAAATTAAGACATCTCTATCCCACAAACAGACTTATTTGACATGTCTGTGGGACATAACTTTTCAAAACATTTTGCTACTTGTGTTTTCTACTCTTTTTTAAATAATTGTTTCAATATATTTGCATTAAAAGTATTTAAAATCATATATTGGAAGATTTTTGCATGAGTGAAAAGCCTTTAAGGGTAAAAAAGAAACAGTTAATTAACCTTTTTTCACATGCAGATAAATAATGACACATCTGCAGCAGAGGACTTTTGACAACCTTGTGACGAAAGGAGAAATTGCCCAAAACAAACAATTTCTCCTTCTGCCGCAACGTTTTAAACGATATTGAACGATTTAGCTTCAATTTAAAGAGGATTTCCATATGTTTGCTCAGATGTTTAACAAAGTCGTCTGCTGCCGATTTGCAATATGTCATTACTATATCTGAGAAAGGGCAGACTTACTATTATATTCTATTGGTTCTATAATGGTGTGTCCACATTCATCGTACTTTTCTTTTGCTTTTGCTATATCTTTACCATGATAGTACCTCCCAAACCGTGTCCGAGTATAGAGAAAATATCTACAAAACATCGTCAATGTTTACCGTAATATAATCTTTCTAGAGTCGTCTGCTTTCAGGAAATTTAGGGAAACATTGTTTAACGTAAAATTCTGTGTTGAAACATTGTGGTAAAATGTTAAAAACAGTTTGGTACCATTTCACTTTTTCTCTGACACTGAAGGATTTTAAAAGCAGTCTGCAGTAAAATTGTTAACCCTTTCCCTCATATAGCACTTTCTGACGCCTCTGCAGCAGACAGCTTTTTGAAAACATAGTGACAAAAGAAGAAATTGCTTTAAACGAGAATTTCTCCTTTTGCCACAATGTTTTCCCATTTTAGTCATAGGTTATCCATTCAATTATGGAGATTTTCTATTTTTTGACAAAATATGTTCAAAGTCGTCTGCTGCAGGGTTAAACAAGTAGAAAGTAAGCATCAGTAAAACAGTCTGTCGCCTTATCAAAATAAAATAAAACATTTATGGAAACTCTACACCTAAAAGGACCTATAGAAGCTAACGCTAATGTACATATCGTACAATTAACACTATATAAACCATCAAGCTCCTTTTACAGATAATATTATCCGGTGTTACCTCCCATCCGAAATTACATAAAGATTTCCTTTCCTCTCTTTGTCGATGTATACTTATTAAGAAGATAAAGTGAACTTAATTATCTGTGATTTAAATACACCACATCTTACCCAATTCTAAATAGAAAATTGGCTACTCGAGGCATTTTGAGTCTTTTTCTTATAAAATCCATGACTAATATTTCGCCAAATGTTTACGTTTCGGTCAATTGGGAATGTTCGTTTAATGTACGGCACCTCCTGACATACAACTCGTTGTCAAGAAACGAACCGCGCAATACACGTTCGTCGATTCTGCATGCAGGTCACAATACACCAAATAAATTCCTACTATGTTTTGAGGTTACAATACACCAACTAAATAACTTCTTTGTTTCCATGTACATGTGTATATCGACCAGTTTCAGCCATATCTTGTCACACTTTCGAAGCATTCCTCATGTAGAACACACCTTTTAACTCAATGTCATATATTCAATGCATTCTGGTATACACTCATATTTGTATGGACAATTTGGCTGAAAATCAGCGATACCACGGATGTGTTTGGCGTAGTTTGATCTCCATGTAAATCAACCAGTTTCAACGCTCAATTGTCATACTTTCTAAGCATTTCTCATGTTGAACGATTCGGCACAATTAGCGAAATAAATTCCTTCTTTGTTTCCAGGTTTCACTACACCAAGTAAATTACTACTTTGTTTCCATGTAAATCGACCAGTTTCAGCCATCTATTGTCACATATTCTAAGCTTTTCTCATGTAGAACACCATATACCGTTACAGAGAGTAACCTCTAAGCTTTAAAACAATCCAAAGCAAATGGTGGGTCATGCATTATGCAAGAAAGTATTCACCAGGCGAAAATGGTTAGTCATTTTGGACCAAATCGGGCCAGGCCAGGACAAAACAGGTGTTTCACATTCTCTACTTTGACTTTCAAACATGGTCTAAAATAAGTATCAGTCAAGGCATGAAAGGTCACAAGTGTGACAGACATTTGGACAAACAAGGTAACGCATGAAAGGTCACAAGTGTGACAGACAGTTGGACAAACAAAGTAGAAGTGATCTTTAGTGTCAGTCAACGCATAAAATGTCACAAGTGTGACAGACAGAGTTTCAGTCAACGCATAAAATGTTTTCAGTGTGATAGTCAGATGGAAACACAGCGCAGGAGTGATCTTTCGTGTAAGTCAACGTATGTGACAGACATATATAAAAACAAGGGATAAGCGATCTTTAAGTTTCAGTCAAAGCATAGAAGGTCACACGTTTGACGGACAGATAAACAAACAATCGATCAACGCATAAAAATTCACAAGTGTGACAGACAGTTGGAAAAATAAGGGAGACGCGGTATTTAAGTGTCAGTCAAAGCATATAAGGTAACAAGTGTGCCAGACTGATAGAAAAACAAGGGAGACGCGATCTTTAAGCATAAAAGGTAACACGTGTGCCAGACAGTTGAACAAACAAGTACGAAGTGATGTCAGTCCAACGTATAAAAGTGTAACGAAAACGTTCGGTATACGTTGCATTTGATATGCAAATTTACATCTCCGTTTCGAAGTGATGGAGTTTAGAATTACATATATAAGACAAGTGGACCCCTTCAGGGTTGAGTATACTTTTCGCTGAAGGGATCTTCTGCGTCTTTAGCCCGGCACGTTACATTGGTGGCAGCGGTGGGATGAAGACAACTACCATACCGGAGTTGCCTTACCCATGGGTTTCCCAGGCCAAGACGCGGGACGAGTCCTCTAGGAGTGGGAAGTAGTGTAACGAAAACGTTCGGTATACGTTGCATTTGATATGCAAATTTACATCTCCGTTTCGAAGTGATGGAGTTTAGGATTACATATATAAGACAAGTGGACCCCTTCAGGGTTGAGTATACTTTTCGCTGAAGGTATCTTCTGCGTCTTTAGCCCGGCACGTTACATTGGTGGCAGCGGTGGGATGAAGACAACTGCCATACCGGAGTTGCCTTACCCATGGGTTTCCCAGGCCAAGACGCGGGACGAGTCCTCTAGGAGTGGGAAGTAGTGTAACGAAAACGTTCGGTATACGTTGCATTTGATATGCAAATTTACATCTCCGTTTCGAAGTGATGGAGTTTAGGATTACATATATAAGACAAGTGGACCCCTTCAGGGTTGAGTATACTTTTCGCTGAAGGGATCTTCTGCGTCTTTAGCCCGGCACGTTACATTGGTGGCAGCGGTGGGATGAAGACAACTGCCATACCGGAGTTGCCTTACCCATGGGTTTCCCAGGCCAAGACTCGGGACGAGTCCTCTAGGAGTGGGAAGTAGTGTAACGAAAACGTTCGGTATACGTTGCATTTGATATGCAAATTTACATCTCCGTTTCGAAGTGATGGAGTTTAGGATTACATATATAAGACAAGTGGACCCCTTCAGGGTTGAGTATACTTTTCGCTGAAGGGATCTTCTGCGTTTTTAGCCAGGCACGTTACAAAAGGTCACAATGTGACAGACAAATGGACAAACACAATGGAGACGCCATCTTAAGTTTAAGTCAACGTATATAAGGTCACAGGTGTGACAGACATTTGATCAAACACGTTAGAAGTCATCTTTAGTGTCAGTCAACGTATAATAGGTCACAAATGTAACAGACAGATGGGCACACAAAACGGGGAAGCGATCTTAAGTGTAAGTCAACATATATAAGGTCACAAGTGTGACTGACAGTTGGACAAACAACGAGAAGTGAAACTTATGTTTCAGATGACGCATAACAGTAACAATTTTATGGAATTATGAAAGCAAGAAGAAGACATTGAATTTCATTACTTCACAATTTATTATCGCAATAACATCATACAATGAAATTAAATAATATATAAGGAATAGTAAAAGAAGCACTCAACAGATTATTAGTCGCCGGGCAGAAGCTCGCGACTTATATTTTTAATAGGTTTTCGGAAATGACATGGGAGGACGAGTTATTATTAGAAGAAAGTAAATTTAAATGTCTTGAACATATTACAATTGTGTTTGTTTAAAAAAACTTAGTTATGACACATTTAAAATGAAATAAATAATCCGATGTTTTAAGTATTTGCAGTATTTTGACTCGCATTTATGTTTTTATTCTCTTATTTACGCAGACAAAAGAGTCCCTGTTAGACTTGCTGCAGACTGTTATGTGTCAATATCGAGATAAAAATCACTTCGAATTCTTCTTTTAATAGCAATTTTAACTTACTGAATGTTATTTTCATGATCAAAAAGAGTCTTGATTTGTGTAGAATTCATTTAATAATGTTAATCCATGTATATCTAAAATAGGAACTGTTTCTAAGCTAAATATACTATCCTGTTGTGTCCTAGTTTCGTGACCTTTGACATCGATTTTCGCGCATGCGCATTTCGATATGAAGAAGCGAGTGGTCAAAATATTATTTTATTTCAGATAGTATCAACATAAACTGGTAACATAAACAAAAATACAAAGTATTTTGAAAATATGTCTCAAATATATGCCTGTTTATCGATCGTGAACGTCAAAACGCTTTCTCCTCAGTTCGTCACCTAGTTTCATATTGCCAAAATAATATATCTATAGGTGCTACCTATTTACGAAAAAAAGTAAGATAATTATAAACAAAAATTAAAGAGCATACTTTGGCCATTAAAAATGATTTATAAATAATTGACTAGACGATAAAAATGTTAATGTCATGTTTTTTGCATGATCAAACCATGTTCGGAATTCGTATTGCTGTCGTCTATTATTACGAACAGAAAATAATAAAGTAAAGACTTTCAGAAAATCAAGGAATACAATTATGATGAACGAGGTTAAAACATGAGGGCCAAAATGATCCTTTACCGACCACCTGCATTATGGTAAAGAAGCAAATAGATCAGCCATTTTCTGATACCACCTGGCGACTGCCTTTTTCAACCACTTAATATGACAGGAACAAATTATGTAAGGGGTCACATTTCTGCTAAACCCTTTCACTAATAGAGACGGTTTATGTGGCCTTTTCAGCAGTGTTAATTAATCCTTTCCCACTGACAGATACATTATGACACATCTGCGGCAGAAAACTTTTGTAAACCTGGTGACAACAGGAGAAATTGCCCAAAATAAACAATTTCTCCTTCTGCCACAATGTTTTCAACCATATTGAACTTCAATTTAAAGAGGATTTCCATATTTTTGCAGATTTGCTATATCTGAGAAAGGGCAGACTTACTGTTATATTCTATAGGTTCTATAATGGTGTGTCTACATTCACCATACTTTTCTTTGGCTTCTGCTATTACTTTACCAAGTAGTAATCATTAGTTATATACACTGTCACCTTATCAAGCTCTTTTACAGAAAACATTATCTGGTTTTATCTCCCATTCGAAAATACATAAAGATTTTGCCTATGAATAATTATTAAGAAGATCAAGTGAATCAAACTATGTGTGATTTAGATACACATATCTTACCCGATTCTATATAGAAAATTTGCGACTCGAGGCATTTTAAGTCTTTTCCTTATAAAAATCCATGATTAATATTTTGCCAAGTTCGTATATATCGTAGGACCTTCCAATATTCGTGAGCATCCGACATTTGTGACGTCATTATTGTCGCGCTGATATCACGTGACTTTGTCCTCGGATTTGGAATTGTAAAATTGTTTCCCATTGGCCATACTATTTGCCGACATATTTCAACAATAAAATGCACCTTATACAGTTTTGTTTTTTATTGTCATGGGAGAAATAGCCAAAATAACCTTATTTTTTATATATCAAAATTAAAGAACAGTTTTAACCCACCCCACCAAAAGAGGAAAAATCGGACAAGAAAATTTACCGTGAGAAGGGTGCTTTGATGTTTAAATCAAAGTACTGAAAGTACTAAAATGCGGGGATGTTGGCTCTAGAGTGTTAACAAGATTTTACCTAATGAACTACTTTTTGACCCAACATGACCCATGTTAGAACTTGACCTAGATAGCATCAAGAACAACATTCTGATAAAGTTTCAACATGCTCAAGCTAAAAATGCAGTATCCAGAGTGTTAACAGGATTTTCCTTCAATTTGGCCTAGTGACCTAGTTTTTAACCCGGCATAACCCATATTCAAACTGGACCTAGATATCATTTAGATAAACATTCTGACCAAATTTCAAGCTGCTGTAGCCAAAAAAGATGCTTCTACAGAGTTAACAAGATTGTCCTTCAAGTTGGCCTAGTGACGTAGTTTCTGACCCAATGTGACCCATATTCGAACTTGACCTGGATATCATTAATACAAACATTCTGACTAGAGTGTTAACAAGCTTTTCCTTCAATTTGACCTAGTGACATACTTTTTGACCCATGTTCGAACTTGACCTACATATCATCAAGACAAACATTCTGATACAGTTTCAACATGCTGACATTGGCTTACATGTCGTTTTATATTAATGTTAAGTATCGCATACATCATGTTTGATTGTTTTGTCTAATAAACTGGTTAGTTATATTTCATCATTTACAGTAAGTAAATTATTAAGCGCCCAAAATGACCTTAGTTGTCGACGGGCCTTAAAACACCATTCATTCATTCATTCATTCAACATACTGAAGTTGAAAATAAGGCCTCCAAAGTGTTAACAAGATTTCCATTCAATTTGGCCTAGTGACCTAGTTTTTGACCCGGCTTGACCCATATTTGAACTTTACCTAGAAATCATTAATACAAACGTTCTGACAAAATGCTAAAGCAAAAATTTGACCTAGTTACCTACTTTTTGACCCACCATGACTCATGTTCGAACTGGACTTACATCATCAAGACAAACATTCTGATAAAGTTTCAACATGCTCAAGTTGAAAATGTGGCCTCTAGTGTTTAAAAGATTTTCCTTCAATTTGATCTAGTGACCTAGTTTTTGACCTAAAATGGCACAGTTTTGAACTTGTCCAAGATTTGATGGAGATGAATGTTCTGATAAACTTTCATGAAGATCCGATGCAACATGTAGCCTGTAGAGTGTTGACAAGGGAAAATGTTGACGATGCACGACAGCCGTATTTTACATTGCAGGGTTTTTCTCAAAAGGTTTTTGAGCTACCCGCTTTCAAGCTATTCGTTTTAAATATATTTAAAAGAACATTTAAGATCCTTATGTCTAACTTAAATTTCTAAATTATGTATACAACTTCCTGGATTAAAACTTTACATTGTGTACGTTTACTTTGTATAATGTGCTTGTTGTGAATCAAGAACAAATTTCCATTTTGAAAAAAATCAGAGGGCAGCACAAAAAATGTACAAATTTACACTTTCTGAAAGCTGGGCATGAAAATATACAGAGGTACTCAGCACAGCTGAATCCCCAGCATAAAATGGTGGCTTGTTTGACCAAAATAGGTCAATGCAATTTCACATTGTATTTCACATCCCTAAAGGTGCTTATGCATAGAGATGTAAAATTACTAGACCTTTTTAACTAATGTCCCATTAAAAATATGGCTATTTTGAAATTTGTATTGATCTTTGTGATGATTGGAAGCTTTCTGTAAGAATGCTTTGAAATTTAGCACAATGAGATATATAGACCTGCCAGTGTGACCACATATCAGGATTTCTCTTTGTCCTTTCTAGTCTAAGTATATTAATTTAAGGTAAATTAATTTAAAACATCCCTTTTATACTCTACATATATGTGTGAGTTTTTTTATAAATAAAACAAAAAAGACAAAGGCCAGTATATTAATTTAATGTATGTACATTTTTAGTTAAGCAAAATTCATAACGTATCTAGTCTAAACATTGGTTACCTGCCTCATACGCTTTATTATTTCAATAGTATCTCAAACCGAGAACCAAATAAAGGCGCGCTGAATGTAATATTTTTCCTTACATCCTATGATATATTACGCAGTAATTAGAGGAAGAAGCCAAGGTCCGTATTCACCAAACTTTTCAATATAAATGTTTGAATAAATCTAAATATTTAGTCCACTTTTTGGATTCCCGGCGTTTTAGATTTAGTCCGTATTCACCAACGCGTTTAAAACCGATCTCAAATTAGTCCAGTTTGTAAATTTCGTAAGCGGCTGCACACCGACTCTGGTTCTCGAATAAAGTTAGGAGCTAAAACAAAAGACAAAACCATTCATTCATAGTCTATTTATAGATTTTCATTTTTATCGTAATTTCACCAGAGACATCTCTGATTTCACATAGATGGCATCTCAATTTTCAATCATCCTAACTATTCATTTGCTTTGTTTTTAATAATCTGACTCTCATGTTCAGTATAATATCTTCCTATTTTATTATGTATCGTCTCTTCTAATAGTTGTTTTTTGTCGTTTTCTACGTCCCTGTTTTCGACCATCTTTCATTTTCATTTATTTATGCATTTTGTTTTTCGCAAATATCGTTGAAAATTTCGTCTATGATTGCACATACTTGATTCAAAGTTAACTTTGAGTACAATTGTCATCGCAAAATGCAGACATGAAAAGATTTTAACCACATAAATATCCGTTTCAAGATTAATTACGCCGTCTAGTTGATTAGTTCTTTTTCGCTGTTGCAGTGTCACTTTCATGAATATCGCGGTAAACACGATTTCGGTGTCTTTTGCCTAGCCGACAACATGTGTTATCACAGATGCGATGTAAACTTCCAGAAAACTTAAATGAATGAAATCTTCTGGTTCTTAACACACAAAGTGTGGTCGGATTAACTGAACTGTATTTCATGCAAACAGACACTTCCAGGGACCTCTGCAGCAAATGTTTTGAAAATATTGTGGTAAAAGTAGAATTGTTTTCAACTTTATTCAATTATGATTATAAAAGTTCTTTCAATTAAAGAGAGTGTCCTTATTTTTGAATACCGGTAAATGCTTTGAAAGACATTTGTTGCAGAATTGTTGTATGTGAGAAATGGTTAACAAAATAGTGTCTTAAAATATACTATAAATGTTCTTTTACATATCTTTGCTTAACACAAAATTTACTTTAAATGTTTGTAATGTAAAAGTACTCTTATTATCAATCTTACGTCATGATGCCACAGCTTGAGAAATAATTTCAAGTAAATTTTCATGCACTGGTTTAACGTTTTCAATTTTTGTTAACTACATGTAGTTCCTATTTTAAGCCTTTCCCACATACAACAAATCTGTAGCACATTAGGTAAAATTGGAACATCTTGCTAAATGAAGGTATAATTTATGGGTATAAATCTGAAGAGCAGTGATTTCCAACCACAGTCGTCTATAGGGCACCTTAGAGATGGCATGTTTATGAATTTCACTTCGTTTGAGCTGTAAGGTGAGTATCAGTCATAAATGAGAGTCAACATCTTCCTATTATTAGGTATTTAATTAAGGATGACTGATACCTGAATTATACATGTACAGTAAATGAGTAATGATTAGTTACAAAGGAACATTTCTGTTAACTTTGGTTGAAATTTGGTAAGTGGTCATTTAAAGTTTATCTTTTAAGTAACTATAGCGACCAGACGGACACACAACGGAGAAGTGATATTTAGTGTCAGTCAACGCATAACAGGTCACAAGTTTACAGATGAACAAACAAGGGAGAAGTGATATTTTGTGTCAGTCTACGCATAAAAGGTCACAAGTGCGACAGACCGATGGACAAACAATGGAGAGGTGCTTTTAAGTGTCAGTCAATGCATAAAAGGTCACAAGTGTGACAGACAGATGGACACACAAGGGAAAAAAGATATTTAGTGTCAGTCAACGCATAAAGGACACAAGTGTGACAGACAGTTTCACAAACAACTCAGAAGTGATCTTTTATGTCAGTCAACGCAAACAAATCCACAAGTGTGGATAAACGGTCACAAGTGTGACAGACAGTTGGACAAACAAGGGAAAAGTGCTTTTAGTGTCAGTCAACATATAAAAGGTCACAAGTGTGACTACAGACTGATGGACAATCAAGGGAGAGAGATCTTTAGTGGCAGTCAATGCATAAAAGGTCACAAGTGTGACAGACAGTTGGACAAACAACTCAGAAGTGATCTTTAGTGTCAGTCAACGCAAAAAAGGTCACAATTGTGAGAGACAGCTGAACAAACAAGTTATATGTGATCTGTAGTGTCAGTCAACATATAAAAGGTCACAAGTGTGACTACAGACAGTTGGACAAACAAGTTATATGTGATCTTTAGTGTCAGTCAACACAAAAAAGGTCACAAGTGTGACTACAGACTGATGGACAATCAAGGCAGAAGTGATATATAGTGTCAGTCAACGCATAAAAGGTCACAAGTGTGACAGACAGTTGGACAAACAACGGAGAAGTGAAACTTATGTCTCAGATGACGCATAACAGTAACAATTTCATGGACTTAATAAAAAAGCAAGAAGAAGACATTGCATTTCATTACTTCACAATTTATGATCGCAATAACATCATACAATGAAATAAAATGATATATAAGGAATAGTAAAAGAAGCACTCAACAGATTATAATTGTTTGTTTTTAAGAAAGGACAGTTAACCTGGTCTCAGAATAGTAATAACAATGTTCCTAAGTTATTTAACCCTTTCCCACATATAGACACACTTTTACACAACTGCAGCTAACAACTTTTGAAATCATTGTCGGAAATGTTTCTCCTTTTGCCGAAATGTTTTCAAATCTATTCAATAATGATAATTCCATTTCCAGAGATTTTTCATGCATTTGCCTAGATGCTTTCAAAACTGTCTGCTGCAGATATGTTATATGTGGGAAGGGTTTAATGAAGAGCATTTTATGGTGCTTACAACAAGTACATTCACGATATATTTTTGTAAACGAGAAAATTGCTTTTATTTCAAATACTACAGTCATGCTTTAGGTAATTCCCTTTCCAACCTGCAGACATATACTGACGCATCTGCAGCAGACGAATTTTGAATACATAGTGGCAAAAGGAGATATAACTAATAATAATCTATTCCTCCTTTTGCCACAATCTTTTCAACTTTTATTACAAATTTAAATTTTATTTATTTAGGTTTACCATATTTTGGCCCAGATGTTTTCAAAGTCATCTGCTGCAGATCAGCTGCATGTGGGAAAATATTTAACTTTTCTTATTACAAATGCAAGAATAGCCATGTCACTTTTGTTAAAATCTTTTTTATTTGGTAAGCCATTTGGTTTGTAAATCTTGTGCATCTTTTGAGCAAGATTAAAAACACAAAACTATGAACATTTATAATTAAATACTTATTTTCTAATGTTAAATGAGTTTGTTTATTTGCCAGAATAAAGCAATTAAGGAACTCTAAAATATCACCTAACTTCGGTAAAGACTTATTTTAGGTAATTCATACACCACCAACTGATATGCCTAACTGTTGTGATTAAATAAATACATTTAAAAAGCTAACCAGGTGAACAGTCCTTTCTATAAGATATCAATATATTACTTAAATCTACACAAACTTATAGGCAAAATGGTGCTCATCGAAATCTTTTTTCAATCCCCAAATGTATAAAATTGCATTTTTTCCCAGTTATTACACTTTGACACTTTTCCACATATAAACGCATTTTGACGCCTCTGCAGCAGACGACATTTGAAAACATTGCTAACAATTTCTATTGAGATGTTTTCAAAGTCTTCTGATGCAAATTCGTCGTATGTGGGAAAGAATTAGGGGCAATCTACTTTAAAAACATCCAAAACTAGGCTGTATCAATGAGAGTTAAACAGTACAAATACAAATTACAAAGTGATTTATTATTAAAAAATATGGAAAATCTCTATAAACGAAAGCAATAATTGAATCGAGTTGAAAACATTGTGGCAACGGAGAAATTGCACGTGATGAGCAGTTTTTCCTTTTTGCCACAATGTTGTCATAATTCTTCTTCCCTAGATGCATCAAATCGCGTCTGCAAGTGGGAAAGGCTTCAAAGTTTTAACCCTTTACCTCATATAGACGCTTTCTGAGGCCTCTGCAGCAGACGTCATTTTGAAAACATTGAAAACATTGTGACAAAAGAAGAAATTGCACAAAACGTGTAATTTCTCCTTTTGCCACAATGTTTTCTCCTTTTAGTCATAGGTTATCCATTCAATTATGGAGATTTTCTATGTTTTGACAAAATACGTTCAAAGTCGTCTGCTGCAGAATTGTTGTATGAGGGAAAGGGTTAAGGCTTCATCTGAATTGCAACATCATGAACATTGGAAGCATTGTGAAAGAAGGATCAAATGTCTCAAAACAAGCAATTTCTCCTTTGTCAAAAATATTTTCGAAAGAAGTCTGCTACAAAAGCTTCAAAAATGACTGGAAGGGAAATACTTTCTTTTTCATCAACTGTTAATATTTTATTATATTTCCAATTATTTGTTCACACAAAAGCCCAGTGTTAACCTTTTCCCAAGCAGAACAATTTTGTTATCCAATAATGTTTTGGCATACTGAAGATTAGTAAGAGTTTTACGAAATAACTTTCATTACATAATGAAAGAAGCAAACATATACACTTGTAACTGTAGGTAGTATATGAACCATCAATGTTTAGGTTTCAAACATTTCCCACATGCAACCAATCTGCAGCAGATGACTGACAACATTCAGGTAAAAATACAGAGAATGTAGGAGTTAAAAACAGTGTGGCAAAAGCAGAATTTGCTCATTACAAGCAATTTCTCCTTATGACACAGTGATTTCAAAAGTCGTCTGCTGCAGATGCGTGAGAATGCGTCTGCAGGTGGGAAAGGGTTAAGTCTGTGTTTTGTCCATCATCAAATGGCAGTACGTGAATCTGGTTCTACACACACTGCTCATAGTGATGCCCTTTGAACCATAACACCATCAAAATGATAACAGAGCAACTGTAATATTTACTAAATTGTGAAATATACACTGTGCAAATGAAATACATAGAGGACATAATGACGTCTTGCATGTTCTTAAACTCGTTAAAAATAGGTAATAACTTACTTAACAAACTACTTTCAATTTAAAAATGAAAACTTAATAATGAATACATAAATACGTAACTATGTGAACACTGATCAACAAAGGTTTCTTTTTGTTTACCTCTAATCAAATATTTTTAGTATGGTTTTTACAACATCTGAATGCAAATTTTGCTTCAAAATTGTCTTTAAGTCAAAGTAAAACTACTGAATAGAGTTAAAAAATTTGTGGCAATAGGAGACAAGTCTCCTTTTGCCACTAAGTTTTCTTCTTTTTTTTTCTCTACATTTGGCAAGGGATAAACATTATGGAAAAAGATTTTCAATCTGTCTATCAAATACTGGTTTCTAGAAACGCCTGCAAGTGTGAAAGGGCTAAACATTATGGAAACCATTTCAATCTCTCTATCAAATCCTTATGTTCCTGCTTGCTGATGTTTCATTTAACTACCTACATTCTTTTACAAATCAAACGACTCTCGAAAATGTCACATATGTATCAGCTAAACTTACTCGACGGCTCATTATATATTCCGTCATTCTTTTCTTATCCTACACTTGGAACAGACAATTTTGGAAGCCTCTGCAGCAGAAAACAACCTTTGAAAGCATTTTGCGAAAAAGAGAAATTGCTTATGATGACACTTTCTCTTTTCCCACATTGGTCTCAACTCGCTATCAAAAATTTTCACATGTATTATATTCTCCCTCTGTTGGTTTCAAAGAAGACACCTATTAACCCTTTCCCTCATATAGACGCTTTCTGAAGCCTCTGCAGAAATTTCTCCTTTTGCCACAATGTTTTTCACTTTTAGTGATAGGTTATCCATTCAATTATAGGGATTTTCCATATTTTGACAAAATATGTTCAAAGGCGTCTGCTTCAGAATTGTCGCATGGGGGAAGGGGTTAAGCATTATGTAGAATGATAAATAAATGCCTGCATGTTATTACTTTTAATTTATTACAGCATCACATACTATCATAAATGAATACAATTTGTCAATAAACAAATGATTTTTTTATCCAAATATGTTCGAAAGATGCATGTTTAACCCTTTCCCTCATATAGACGATTTCTGACGCCTCTGCAGCAGACAGCTTTTTGAAAACATAGTGACAAAAGAAGAAATTGCTCAAAACGATTCAATTATAAAGATTTTCTATTTTTTATGGAGATTTTCTATCTTTTGACTAAATACGGTTAAAGTCGTCTGCTGCAGAATTGTCGTATGAGGGAAAGGGTTAAAGCAGACGGCGTTTTGAAAACATAGTGACAAAAGAAGAAATTGCACAGAACGTGCAATTTCTCCTTTTGTCACAATGTTTTCCACTTTTAGTCATAGGTTAACCATCTGACAAAATACGTTCAAAGTCGTCTGCTGCAGAATTGTCGTATGAGGTAAAGGGTTAATTGATTGAGATCAATAAGCATTTATCTTTTCCCACATAGGACACCTGTGCAGCAGATGACTATTAAAACATCTAGATAAAAATATGGAAAATCCACATAAATTAAAGTATCAATATTGAATAGTTGAAAACATTGTGGAAATTTCTCCTTTTGCCACACCGTTTACAATAGCTGTGTGCTGCAGATGCCAAGCAATGTATCTGAAAGTGGGTAAAGATTAACCCTTTCCCTCATACGACAATTCTGCAGCAGACGACTTTGAACATATTTTGTCAAAAAGTATTGAAATTGAATGGATAACCTATGACTAAAAGTGGAAAACATTGTGGCAAAAGGAGAAATTGCTCGTTTTGAGCAATTTCTTCTTTTGTCACTATGTTTTCAAATAGCCGTCTGCTGCAGAGGCGTCAGAAAGCGTCTATATGAGGGAAAGGGTTAAAAAGAAATCAGAATTTATAATAGTTCTCTCACTGTAACAAAAGGGTGAGCATACAAGTACTACACAAACTTCGACACGGATAGAAATCATATTTCTACAAACCCATAATTTAAATATTTTAATAATGAAATGATCACCACTGATAACATGTACTCATTTTAAATGACGGGGTAAAACAATTACAATAATAACAAAGAACAGCAAATAAGGGACTTTTATTAAATGTTTTGTTGACTAGAATGATCATCTGAGTTCTCGAAAACACAAACAATTAACATCTATGCGTTTGTCTGCAAATACACTTCAATTTGACCACTTTATGCAAAACAACTGTATTCAAGTTTTGTGACAAAAATAAAAGTTTATCTAAAATTGATTCAAACAACATTTCAATGAAGCAGCAGCAGATGATTTTTGAAAACATTGTGAGAAGAAGGAGAAACTGAAAATAAAAACTTACTCCTTTTCCTCCAATCTCTTAAACTCTGTATCAAAACATGTTTTTCCCAAGATGTTTTTTTAAAGCAAACATCTCTACATGATCCTTTCCCACTTTCAGACACATTTGTGACGCATCTGAAGCAGACAACTTTTGAAAACATTGGAGCAAAAGAAGAAATTGCTTCTTTAGCTAAAATGTTTTCAATGTTATAACATAATTATACTTTCATTTATTTAAGTTTTTAATTATTTTGTCTAGATATTTTAAGTCTTCTGCTTTAGATTTGTGGTATTTAGCAAAGAATTAAATACTTAACCCTTTACTACATACAGACGCTTTATAACGCCTCTGCAGCAGACGACTTTTGAAAACATTATGACAAATAGAGAAATTGCTCATAATGAGCCATTTCACAATATGCAACAATGTTTTCAACTCTATTCAATAATGATATTTCCTTTTTTAAAACCCTTTCCGTCATATATGACGCCTCTGCAGCGTACGACTTTTAAAAACATTGTGGCAAAGAAGAAATTGCCTTTTGCCACAATGTTTTCAACTCTATTTAATAATTAAACTGTCATTAATGGAGACTTTTCACATTTTTGATAAGACGTTTTTCAAAGTCGTCTGCTGCAGATTTGTTGTATGTGGGAAAGGGTTAAAAGAGATTTTCAATATTTTTGTGAATAAAGTTTTCAAAGTTGGCTGCTGCAAGTTTTTTGTATGTGGAAAAAAGTTAATTGAAAAACTCAAGCTTCCACATTAGCTTTTTTTCAAATCTAAAACTTGTATTAGAGCCTCAATGATAGGATAACAGGTCTTTGTGATCCACGTAGCTCCAAAATAGCCTGTCTGTAAACACAGTTTCATTTCAAATCAATGGACCAAAAGAAAAAGGTTACAGTTTATGCTTTACAAAAATAGTCTCTTTTTTTCTCCCCATCAAAAACATGCTTATCAACACAGCATGTGTAATTAACATTGTATTAGATAGACTTTTAAACAATAACAATCATAAGAAATTAGCTACCTAAACAACTTAACCGTTTCCCTCATATAGACGCTTTCTGACGCCTCTGTAGCAGACGGCTTTTTGAAAACATAGTGACAAAAGAAGAAATTTTAGATTACAGAGATTTTCTATTTTTTGACAAAATATGTTTAAAGTCGTCTGCTGCAGAATTGTTGTATGAGGGAAAGGGTTAATCATACAAAAATGTAAAACATTTAGCTTTGGATAAAGAACTTGAAGAGGTCAGTATTTACCTTACCCTTCTGTATAAGGTAGTAGGGAAGAATTCCTTCATCAGTTATCTTGTTTAACCCATTCCCACATACCACAAATCTGTAGCAGACGACTTTAAAAACATCTAATCAATAAAGTGAAAAAATCTCCCTAAATGAAGAGAGTTGAAAACATTGTGTCAAAAGAAGAAATTGCTTGTTTTGAGCAATTTCTCCTTTTGTCACAATGTTTTCAAAAGGCATCTCCTGCAGATGACTTTTGAAAACGGGTATACAGGTGGGAAAGGGGTATCTGCAGCTGACGGAGTATGAAAACATTATGAAAATGAAAACTTTCTCCTTTTCCGATGATGTTTTCATAGCTGTATCAAAATTATACCTCGGATGATCTTAAATTCAACCTTTTCCCACATACAGACGCTTTCGGACACCTCTGCAGCAGCAAGCAATTGATCCTTTTGATATTATGTTTTCCTTTTTTCGAGTAATTACACCTTCAGTTAAAAGAGATCTTCCATGTTTTGGCAAAGACATTTTCAAAGTCGGCTGCTGCAGATTTGTTGTATGTGGGAAAGGGCTGAAGACTTGAGAAATATTGTATCATTTTAACAAATAGGTAGAATGGACTATTGGTATGTAATTTTAACATGCCAGGGTACCTATAAATACCCTTCTGTTAACCCTTTCCCTCATTTAGATGCTTTTTGACGCCTCTGCAGCAGACAGCTTTTTGAAAACATAATGACAAAAGAAGAAATTGCTCAAAATGAGCAATTTCTCCTTTTGCCACAATGTTTTCCACTTTTAGTCATAGGTTATCCATTTAATTAGAGATTTTCTACTTTTTGAGAAAATATGTTCAAAGTCGTCTGCTGCAGAATTGTTGTATGAGGGAAAGGGTTAAGTATCTGTTTATCTTTTCCCATATACGAAAGATCTGAAAATATGAAACAATGATATTTCATGAATTTGGCCTAGGTATGAATAATATCAAATATCCACAAAAAACCAAAGTGTTATATAATCGTGTCAATTAATAGTTTACCACAACATATAAACAGACGTCTTGGTATAAAGATCAACATGACCATAACTGGAAAACAAATGGATATACATATGAGATACTGCACTGTCCCAACATGAAGGCACCAAAACAGTCCTGACCAGGTCCCTAAGAAAACAAGGCATTGTTATTTAACCCTTTCCAACATACAGCAAATCTGCAGCAGACGACTTTGAACATATTTTGTTAAAAAAAAGGAAAATCTCTATTATTGAATGGATAACCTAAAAGTGGAATCATTGTTGCAAAAGGAGAAAATTGCTTGTTTTGAGCAATTTCTTCTTTTGTCACTATGTTTTCCAAAAGCCGTCTGCTGCAAAGGCATCGGAAAGCGTCTATATGGGGGGAAGGGTTAACCCATTCCCACATACAGCAAATCTGCAGCAGACGGCTTTGAAAAAAACATCAATGCAAAAAAATAATAATATCCCAATCAATGAAAGAACAATTATTGAATAAAGTTGGTATCATTGTGAGTAATTTCTCCTTTTATCACAATGTTTTTTTACAAACTCTTCCGCCAAAAAAACATACATGTGAAAAGTGTTATCCACAGTGTGGAAAAGAGGAGAAATAGCTTAAAGGAAACGATTTCTCCTATTCCCATACATATTTTCAAATGTATCATTATTGTCTTTACAATTTTCTTCAATTTTTAATTGGTTCCAAGATTATAGTTTATCTTCTGTTTTTGATTGATTGATTGCGGGGATTGCTTAACGTTGTTTTCAAAAAAATTTCAGTCATATCACAATGGCCAGTTCACCTACTCATCTATTTCCTAGCTATACAACCAGTACACCACACAACATATTTTCCAGGTAACTGGCTGCTTTTCCACATAGACTGTTAGCCCATTGGTGTATGATGCTTGTCACAGTGACTTTTGTCAAATGTCGGAAAGAATGTTGGCCAAGCTGGGATTCAAACTCACAATTCTGTTTTTGAAAAGGGACAATATTCAATGAGTTCAATCTTGATACAGAGGATGTAGTTGTTCACAAACAAGAGCTGTCGGAGGACAGCACGCTCGACTATTCCACCGCTTATTTAAGTTACTGAGATAATGGACTCTAATGTAGTTGCATGCAAAACATTAACCACAATTTCTTAGTGGGTGATAATTTGCATTATATGCTGGATAGTGTTATTTAACATGATTATTTTCATAGGTGTGATGGTTAGAAAGGGTTGTATAACCTTTCAATTGAATGCATCAAGTAGTTACTAAGATATTGACTCTTAATGTAGTTTAACGCAAACCTTTAACCATAATTTCTAAGTAAAAAAACGGCAACAATTTGCACCATATACAGGATAGAGTTATCTTAATTGGTTGTGTTTATAGTTGTGCAATTGGGAAAGGTTGTATAAAGTTTCAATGCAATTTTTCAAGTTGTAACTGAGATTACACTCTAAATGTAGTTGCAAAACTTTAACCAGAATTTCTAAGTCCAAAAAAGGTCCATAACTTGCATAAAATGCTGGATAGAGTAATCATACTTGATTGTTTACATAGATGTGATGGTTGGTAAGGGCTGTATAAAGTTTCAATGCAATGCATCAAGTAGTTACTAAGAGATGGTCTCTTTATGTAGTTGCATGCAAAACTTTAACCAGAATTTCTAAGTCCAAAAAGGCCATAACTTGCATAAAATGCAGGATAGAGTTATCATACTTGATAATCTACATAAGTGTGATAGTTGGGTAGGGTTGTAGAAAGTTTCAATGCAATGCATCAAGTATTTACTGAGACGTGGACTCTTAATTTAGTTGCACGCAAAACTTTAACCAGAATTTCTAAGAAAAAAAAGGACCATAATTTGCATAAAATGCAGAATAGAGTTATCATGCTTGATAATCTACACAGGTGTAATAGTTGGGTAGGGTTGTAGAAAGTTTCAATGCAATGCATCAAGTAAATACTGAGATATGGACTCTTAATTTAGTTGCACGCAAAACTTTAACCAGAATTTCTAAGTAAAAAAAGGGCCATAACTTGCATAAAATGCAGGATAGAGTTATCTAACTTGATAATCTACATAGGTGTGATAGTTGGGTAGGGTTGTTGTATAAAGGTTCAATGCAATGCATCAAGTATATACTGAGATATGGACTCTTAATTCAGTTGCACGCAAAACTTTAACCAGAATTTCTAAGTAAATAAAGGGCCATAACTTGCATAAAGTGCAGGATAGAGTTATCTTACTTGATAATCTACATAGGTGTGATAGTTGGGTAGAGTTGTAAAAAGTTTCAATGCAATGCATCAAGTAAATACTGAGATATGGACTCTTAATTTAGTTGCACGCAAAACTTTAACCAGAATTTTTAAGTAAAAAAAGGGCCATAACTTGCATAAAGTGCAGGATAGAGTTATCTTACTTGATAATCTACACAGGTGGGATAGTTGGGTAGGGTTGTAGACAGTTTCAATGCAATGCATCAAGTAAATACTGAGATATGGACTCTTACTTTAGTTGCACGCAAAACTTTAACCAGAATTTCTAAGTAAAAAAGGGCCATAACTTGCATAAAATGCAGGACAGAGTTATCTAACTTGATAATCTACATTGGTGTGATAGTTTGGTAGGGTTGTAGAAAGTTTCAATGCAATACATGTAGTATTTTAGAACTTGCATGCAAAATCTTAACCAAAGTGTGACGTGGACGCCGACGCCAGGGTAAGTAGTATAGCTCTCATATTCTTCGAATAGTCGAGCTAAAAAGGAGCCATGACACGATTCTAGCATATTTATTTTTCAAAGTGGTGATTTGTTTTCATGGTAAAATTGTCTTCATGAGGTAAAGGCTAATAATTACTCTATTAAAACCATGTACCGTATATAGATAATATTACGTGCTTGAGTAATTGTTACTTTTCTCATTAAAGCTATTTACTTTATCTTTCAATCATAAATATATTTGTCTATTTCATTAGCTTTCCTGTAATGTATTTGAATAGCATGTTTTGGTGATGACACAATTTTTTTACATGTCTTATCAGGAACATTTTTGCTGAATTTGGAAATAGTTTCACGTTCTTAATTCTGAGAATAAATGTTTTGATTGGATCAAGATAATGATCTTTTCTGCAAATTGGATATATTACCACATGAATGAATAAATTAAGCCAATTTCTAATAAATCTGGCAATCAGTACCTCTTTCTGAGAGGCAGGTAAGCAATTTCCCTTTTTCAACAACGTTTTAATAAGTTGTCTGCAACAGAAGCGTCAGTAAGTCATCTGTATCGGGGAAAGGATTGTTAGGTTTCTGCAATGTTTTAAAAACCTGGCTATTTACTGGGACATCTAAATAATGATGTCTGTTACAGGGAGGGAGATTTTACACTTTCCCACATTGAACAAGACTGCTATAGAAACACTCTATCAAGGAAAGTATAATTATAGGATAAAGTTAAAACTTTTGTAGAAAAAAAAGAGAATTTACTCATATTTGCAGAAGTTGTCTGCTTCAAACATTTAACTTAATGTCACACACAGAGGCATTTTAACTCCTCTGAAGCAGACGACTTTTGAAAACAATGTGACAAAAGGAGAAACTTCTCAAAACAAGCAATTTCTCTTTTTGCAACAATGTTTTCAATTATATTCAATAATCATACTTTGATTTATAGGAATTTTCCACATTTTTTAATAGATAATATCAAAGTTGTCTGATGCACAATTGTTGTATGTGGGAAAGGGGGTTAAAAATGTGTCTTAACTCTTTCCCTCATACGACAATTCTGCAGCAGACGACTTTGAACGTATTTTGTCAAAACATAGAAAATCTCCAGTGCAATTTCTTCCTTTGTCACTATGTTTTCAAAAAGCCGTCTGCTGCAGAGGCGTCAGAGAGCGTCTATATGAGGAAAAGGTGGGAAAAGGCAAATTACATATAATGGATATTCCAGGAGAGTATGAACAAATGAATGAACAAATGCTTAAAATGTCTCATAAACATGAATCACATTTTATGTTTAAAGATTCAATAACAACATACAAAACAAAACAAAACATTTTTTACTTAATGCAAATTAAACAAACTGACACAGTATCACAAAATAGCATAGAAAATTGTGTTAACAATTTGACATTGTTTCCAAGATAAAAGATCACTCATACATTCAGAATAAAAGATCGTCCCATAGACTAGACAACCCTGAATTTTCATAACAAAAGTTTTATGTAAAACAGTTGCTCCTGTAGCGTCATTTGTAACTCAGATTTCGGTTTATTATGCCTTTCTCCTGGTTGTATTTCTATAAAAACATTTAATTTCTAGTTTTGTCCCAAGTTGTGTGTTATTTTTTTTTCTTCACAAAAATCATCTGTTCACCATTTCCAAAATAATGCATTCAAATACATCTGCAGCATATGATGTTTGAAAAGACTAAAATAATATGGAAAAAGGAGAAATTGCTCCCAATGTGTAGTTTGTCCTTTTGCGGAAATGTTTACAAATTGTTCAATAATACTACTTTCATTTATAGAGATTTTCAATACCTCTGCATAGATGCTATTAACCCTTTCCCTCATACGACAATTCTGCAGCAGACGACTTTGAACGTATTTTGTCAAAACATAGAAAATCTCCATAATTGAATGGATAACCTATGACAAAAAGTGGAAAACATTGTGGCAAAAGGAGAAATTGCACGTTCTGTGCAATTTCTTCTTTTGTCACTATGTTTTCAAAACGCCGTCTGCTGCAGAGGCGTCAGAAAGCGTCTATATGAGGGAAAGGGTTAAAGCTGACTGCTGCATATTTGTTGTATGTTCATCATTTCAACATTACATGATATCATCCTGTATGTTTAGATATTGACATACAACGTGTAAACCTTTCCAACCTACAACAAATCTGTTTTTAGAGAAATAAGAAATCACTTAAGTCAAAATTGTGTAAATTCTCTTTTATGATTATATAAGTATCAGCTCTTTCGCACATATAGATGCTTTCTGACGCCTCTGCAGCAGAATACTTTTGAAAACATTGTGACAAAAATGAGAAACGGCTCAAAATTAGCTATTTCTCCTTTAGCCACAATATTTTCAATTTTTTCAGTAACCATTCTTTCATTTTCAGAGATTTTCCAATGCTTTGCTTAGATGGCTTCAATGTCGTCTGATGCAGATTTGCTGTATGTGGGAAAAGGTTGAATAGAATTGAAAACATTGAGGTAAAATGGAGGACTTGCTCATCATCAGCAATTTCTCCTTTCACAACTCATCTGCAGCAACTGCGTCAAAATGTGTCTTGCATGTGAGAAAAGGGTTAACCCTTTCCCTCATACGACAATTCTGCAGCAGACGACTTTGAACATATTTTTTGGCAAAATATGTTCAAAGTCGCCTGCAGAATTGTCGTATGAGGGAAAGGGTTAAACAATTACAAAAGATCTGATTAGAAGCTGTTGAGGTGAAGTCATCTGGTTTTACACAGTGTCCAAATGTTTGAGTGACTTTTCCCTTTGTTTCAATGTCGTTTAACCCCCCTTTCCCACATACAGCAGACGACTTTGAAAATGTTTAATCAAAAATCTCTATAATTGTAGGCATCATTACTGAAAAAAAGTTGAAAACATTGTAGCAAAAGTAGAAATTGCTTGTTTTGAGCAATTTCTTCATTTGTCACAATGTTTTCAAAAGTCATCTGCTGCAGATGCATCAACATGTGTCTAAAAGTGAGAAAGGGTTAACAGTCAACTAAACATTCAAATTGTAACACAAAAAAGAATCTTTCTGCTGCCATACATATCTATATTTTTAATTCATCTCAATGTATTGTTTTTCATTATTTTATGACTAGTCATACTGCGCACTGAGTTCACACTGAGTTTTGACATCAAACATATATGCCTAGTCTTTTAATTAATTATTCTAGTAGTTTAATGTTATATCTTGCCTCTGTGATATGATCAAAACTATGAAAGTCTGTCATTGGGGAAAAGGTACAAGTTGGCTTTTGAGAAGAATGTAGATCCAGATTAGCCTATGAATTCACACAAGTCTGATCAAGATCTACGCTGTTTTAATATCATTTACCAAAGTTTGTTCAACTTGTGTGGATTCTGATGAGACGGACTCTAGCATATGGGCCCAGTGAAGGGTCAGATGAGCTTGTGCATATTCACAATCCTATCCAGAGTCTTCACTATCAAACTACATATAGAAGTAAATCCCAATGTTTCTTTATAAGGGTTGGAACAAGATCCTTTTGGTGTCTAGCAACAATATCTCTCATTGCCCAGCAACAATATCTCTCTCTGCTTAGTTACAAGATACTGTGGTGTCTAGCAACAAAGTCATGTGGTGTATAAACAATATATATTATTGCCTAACAACAAGATACTGTGGTGTCTAGCAACAACATCCCTTATTGCCTAACAACAAAGCCTCTCATTGCCTAGGAACAAGATCTCTGATTGCTTAGTTACACATTACTGTGGTGTCTCGCAACAAGATCATGTGCTGTCTAGCAAAAATATCTCTCATTGCATAACAACAAGATAATGTGGTGTCTAGCAACACAAATCCTCATTGCCTAGCAACAAGATCCTTTTGGAGTCTAGCAACAAAACCCCTTGTTAGCTGATGCAGCTGATATAATGATCTAGGAATATGTAAGGACAAGACTCTTGAAGTAAAAATGTGTTCTCGACAAAGGTGACTCATAGGTCAGAGTTTCCCTTTCAAAAGAGTTGACACTATAATAAACATACATTTTACATTAACCCTTTCCCTCATTAGACAATTCTGCAAAAGAAGACTTTGAACATATTTTGTCAACAAATAGAAAATCTTTATAATTGAATGGATAACCTATGATTAAAAGTGGAAAACAAAGTGCCAAAAGGAGAAATTGCTTGTTTTGAGCAACTTCTTCTTTTGACGCCATGTTTTTTTTTAAAAAAGCTGTCTGCTGCAGAGGCGTCAACATGAGGGAAAGGGTAAACTTCATTGTGAGTCAGGTCAAACTTAGTGCAAATATACAGAACAGTTTATCTAGCTGGACCTTCCATAAAGAAATATCTAGTTGACCCTTTCATAAAAAATATCTTAATTTGTTATTTAAATTCAAAAATCTTTCTTTGGTCAAATCAGTAGTCAAGTATATGAATGTTTTGTTTATAAATGTCAGTTTTTAAATTCATGAAACAATGACTGCAGTTTTTACTAAAAGTACAACCATTCTGCATGATTCCATATGGATGTTTGACTCTTCATGGTCAAAAGAAAAAGAAAAAAAAAGTTGGAAACAGAAGAAACACTTTATGAAAGTCCAATTTTCTTTTTCCTATCATTTTCTTACTATGTATTTCTGTTTCAAAGCAGACCCTTCTGAAGGTATGCTATAGGATAACAGTCATTAGCCCCAGAGTTGTTGTATGTGGGAAAGGGTAACACAAATACATAACACAGAGGTATCAGTTTAAGTTACTTTGTACAAGTGCCAGCTGAAAGCAAGTTTACTATGGCAGTTTATAAACACAACATTTGAGACATAGACTCCTACTATTCATTACTATAAATCATCTATGAATATAAATATGTTCACCGTCGATTCTTCAATATCAAGTCGGAATTCTCTGCGCTAGCTCCTTCTTCCTTTGTCAACAAAGTAGACAAATTCCATCCACTTTTACTCTGCCTACTCTCTCTTTGTACTAGGATTAAAACAACTCATCAAAAATACCCCACAATGTTTAAAATATATCTCAATCTTATTTGACACTTTGACAAGTTGTTACACCCATTAAACCCTCTCCCTGAAATCTCATGTTTAGAGTTGTCTGTTATCGGATATTTTTTTCCAAGAACTTGAAAAATATAAGTTTGATTTTGGTAATGAGAAGAAACATTGTTAGAAAAGGAGAAATGTCACAGTATGTGCAATTTCTGCTTTTCTCATAATGTTTTGAAAAATCTGCTTTCAGGTACAGGGTTTCAACATTTTTCTATCAACAAAGGCTATTTGAAAAAATACCACATGGAGACATTTTTCTATCAACAAAGTCTATCTAGAAAAATACCACTTGAAGACATTTTTCTCTTAACAAACAGTAAAACAGCACTTGAAGACATTTTTCTATGAATGCTGGCACATATGTAGTACTACAAAAGCTTATTATATATAAATATACAGCCCTTTCCTTCATCAAGGCTTTCCAGTGCTTCACTCTTCACAAAAACACCATTTGAAAACCTTTCCAAACCAATGCAGCAACAGCTCTCACAGCTAATTGGAACACCCCAATCAGTTTCTACATTGTTTTTTCCCATATAAGTCTCTCCAATGTTCACCTCCCAACACCAATATCTCTATGTTTCACTTGATGCAAGGCTACTGGTACCCTGCTCTCTTGCATCAATGAAGGATAACTGTGCAAGGCTACTGGTACCCTGCTCTCTTACATCAATGAAGGATAACTGGACGTAACTTCAAGCATTGTTTCGCACAAACTACTTAAAACTAATGCAGACAACAGAACCTGTACTGTTTATCTTGTAGGTACATGTGTAACAAAAATTAGTTCACATCATTGGCATCACAGTTACTACATTATAAGCATGACCACATTTACTCATCATATTATCGACGGCTTCACACAAAACGGTTGTAACTACATTATAACAAGAATATAGTTAGAATCATTTGGCATCAAGCCCACAATACATTTTTTCAACTATACGACGACAACAAGTGGTGGTGTGCAAACGTTTTTTTGTATATGTGTGCCTTGTGGGAATGGTTGCCATGGTAACAGTGTCCTGTTTCCTAGGATTCCTCGTCCATTGGTTCAGATTCCTGCTCAGTGGAATTACTGTAAAAGATAAGGTTAAAGTTAATTCTTTCCCACTTGAAGATGCACCTTGATGCATCTGCTCAGATGAATTTCGAAAGCAATGTGGCAGAGAAGAAATTTATCATGATTGAGCCATTTGCTCCTTTTGCTACAATTTTTCCACTTTTTAATAATTATAGTTTCATTTTAAGATTTTTACCACAGATTCACCTAGAAGTTTTCAAAGTCATCATGCAGATTTGTTTAACCCTTTCCCTCATATGACAATTCTGCAGCAGATGACTTTGAACATATTTTGTCAAAACATAGAATATCTCTATAATTAAATGGATAACCTATGACAAAAAGTGGAAAACATTGTGGCTAAAGAAGAAACTGCACGTTTTGTCTGCTGCAGCGTCTATATGAGGGAAAGGGTTAATGAAGGATACATTGTCACTGAGTGAGCACAAGACACATTGCCACTTGCGGTGTAACAGAATGAAAATATATTTCAATTTTGTTTTTACAGCTTTCAACAATTTTCTAGTTATATCAACGTGTCTCCTGGGTAATTTACCAGTACCTTTGATCCATTTATCCTGACACCAGGAGTCAGTTGTAATGCTAACCCCACACCTCTGAGGACCAAGTTTGAAAAACCCATTACTTCCATCTTAACCCTTTACCTCATACGACAATTCTGCAGCAGACGACTTTGAACATATTTTGTCAAAAAATAGAAAATCTCCATAATTGAATGGATAACCTATGACAAAAAGTGGAAAACATTGTGGCAAAAGGAGAAATTGCACGTTTTGTGCAATTTCTTCTTTTGTCACTATGTTTTCAAAAAGCCGTCTGCTGTAGAGGCGTCAGAAAGCGTCTATATGAGATGAGGGAAAGGGTTAAATGGGTCTATTTCAATATTGCATCTAAACAAACAAAAAGTTGTATTTATTTCATGCTTCAAATAACTGATGACAAATAAAGAGAAAAGCATGCAATAAAGAGTTTATTCTTACTGGAACTTCCTTCAATCTCACTGCTTGGTATCGAATAACCCTTTCCCACAAATCAACACATTTGGATGCCTCTGTAGCAGATGGCCTTTGAAAGCATTGTGACAAAATGAGAAATTGCTCATAATGGTCACTATCTCCTTTTGCCACAACGTTTTCAACTCTATTCATTAATTTTACTTTCATTTATAGAAATTTTGCATATATCTTAATACTTTCCCACAGACAACTTTGAAACCATCTAGGATTAATTATAAATAAATCTCTCAAAGGGATAGTTTTATAATTGAAAAAGGTTGAAAACATTGTCGGTAAAGGAGATATTGCTCATCCTGAGCAATTCTTCCCTTGGCCAAAATGTATTTAAAAGTCATCTGCAGCAGAGGTGTGTGGAATGCGTCTGTTTGTGGGAAAGGGTTTATCTTGATGTTTGCAAAGTCATCAAAGTTGTCTGCTGTAGAATATTTGTATGTTGAAAAGGGATAAAGAATATTGCTCACCTTTTACCAGCAACCATTGACAATGATGCCAAAGCTGTAACGGTGTCAGATTCCTCTGTTTCCCGCTTCCTCGCTTCAACTAAAGATAATTGTATGGTTCCAAGGTATTTCTGTACACAAGGCCAGTGCTTGCCTATTAAAGTAAAAGTAAAAGAGGTCCAGATAAGGATCGGTTTATGGGTATTTTTTCAACGATATCTTCAATATCACTTATTAAAACCTATGTTGTGGGTAATGGGTCTCGCTGAGACGATTCTTTTGAGTACCAACAACATAGGTTTTGGAGTTCAAATTAGTTGTCCAGAACATAAAAAATGCAATTTATCTTGAGCTCTGTATAACCCCCCCCCCCCCCCCCCCCCCCCTTTTTTTTTTATTTGTTTCCCAATGTCAGTTTGTCAGTAACTGTAATACTGATACGGAATGTTTGAATAAAATGAGTATGGCAGAAACTTGCACTCTCCAATGCACATCATCTCAATATGGTGAACATTTTTAGCGTTATGTCAAAATCCTTCAAACAGTACAAAAGATGCGGAAACATGAGCTTAACACATCATCTCAATGTAGCGAATTAGTAGGGAGTTTTAAACTCCATAGAGATATTGAACAGGTATGATATATGGTCTTATAATCTTTATCTGTAACCTTGACCTTCAACTGAGCTGGCACTTAGTCATGGTAAATATTTTTAATGAGCAATTTCAAAATCCTTCAATTTCACAAGAAATTTGGTTGAATGACCTTTGACCTCTAAGTGTGACCTTGAACTGCAACTGAGTTGGCAGAATCAAGAGTTATTTCCAAATCTTACAAGCTGTTCAAAAGTTACAGACTGGACATGAAATACAGTCATTTATATGACCTTTGACCTCTTAGTGTATGTCTACCATATTAAACTGTAATACAGGAAACCATGAGATAATGTATCCCTTTTTTAATCCTTATAGGGGTATTGCACTTACTTTGAATATTGATGGTGTTTTCCAGACAGTCGATAGCATCCTTACAAGGTTCTCGCTGCATCTCTTCCTCTGATATTGCCGGTATATCTTCACCGAGCAACGCTTTGACACACATTTCTGCCGAGTCGCAAATGGAGGGTAAGTGGTATCCGCCCTCCAATACCAATATGACCTTGCCATCTGCCAAGGTCATTAACTCTCTGGTCATGTGTCCGAAACCTAAGTATGGACAAATAACGACTTGTTTGACTCCTCTGTAGCAGACGACGTATTAAAACATTATGGCAATAGGTGAAAGCGCTTATCATGAGCAATTTCTCATTTTGCCAAAATGTTTTCAACTGTTTTTAATAATAATAATTTATTTATTAAGATTTTCCACATTTTAACTGAGATGTGTGTTCAAAGTTGTCTGCTGCAGATTTTATAAATGTGGGATAGGGTTTAATATTTTGACAGTTTCAGAATGTCAATGTTAAGTGCTTTGAAAATCTTTTTGTTAAAAAGAAAAGCAATTTCCATCAATGTTTTCAAAAATTGTCTGTCGCGAAGGGCCGATTGATTGATTGTTTGGTGTTTAATGCTGCTTTCAAAACAGTTTTTCAGTTATACCACTGTGTTTCCTGGGTAGGTTATCAGTACTACTGGTCCATTTTATCTGACACCAGCCAGTCAGTCGTAATGCTAACCCTGCAACCATCAGCACCAGTATAACCATTTTTAAAGGCATTTCCCGGGTAAGTTATCAGTACTACTGGTCCATTTATCCTGTCACAAGCCAGTCAGTGGTTAAGCTAACCCCGCAACCCTAAGCGCCAAGGAGGGCAGCCATTACTATCATTTTCAAAATCTTTGATATGACCTGGCAGGGAATCAAACCTGTGACCTCCCGCACTCGAGGCAGACACCCTACCACTACACCACAGAGGTGGTCGTGAAAATATATAATAAATTTAACAATGTACTTCAATATACATATACATACATGCAGGAGACACTTTGTAACCCCCTAATGGTGCAGCATGACCGTCTGCAGCATCGAATCCAGCGGACACAAGTACAATCTCCGGACCAAACTCTCTGGCTATTGGCATGACTAGTGTTCTACAATTAAATATTTTTTGGATACCATGAGCAGAGCTCCAGATAATGAGAGTATTTCAAATTTCAAAAGCCTGTAGGTTGTGGGTACTCAAAGAAAATAGTCTCAGTGAACCACAACATAGGTTTTGCAAGAGAAATATTGGGAGGGAATAGACCAGTTTACTCCTCCTTATCTAGATCTCTGGCATGAGTGTGGTAGTTGCCAGCTTTTAACAACATGTTTATCTATTAATCGCAATCTTTTTCAAAAGAGCCACTTGCACTGAAATCATCCAAAAACATAATGTAACAGAAGGAAAAAATTGGAAATATTGTTTTTATAGGGAGTTGAAAGCATTGTGGTAAAAGGAAAAATTTATAATTTTGAGGCATTTGTCCTTTTTCACACTGTTTTCAAAAGACATTTGCTTCGGGGATAATGAAAACCATCTGTTTCATGAAGACAGGCTAATACCATCATAACATTATACCATTCCCACATACATACACTTTCTGACGCCTCTGCAGCAGATGGCTATTTGAAAACATAGTGACATAAGAAGAAATTGCACAAAACATGCAATTTCTCCTTTTGCCACAATGTTTTCCACTTTTAGTCATAGGTTATCCATTCAATTATAGTTATAGAGATCTTTTTCTTTTTGACCAAATATGTTCAAAGTCGTCTGCTGCAGAATTGTTGTATGACCAGTTTACTCCTCCTTATCTAGTTCTCTGGCATGAGTGTGGTAGTTGCCAGCTTTTAACAATATATTTATCTATCAATCGCAATCTTTCACAAAAGAGCCACTTGCACTGAAATCATCCAAAAACATAATGCAACAGTATGTTTTTGAAGGGAGTTCAAAACATTGTGGTAAAAGGAAAAATTGATAATTTTGAGGCATTTTTCCTTTTTCACATTGTTTTCAAAAGTAATTTGTTTCATGAAGACAGGCTAATACCATCATAACATTTACCCTTTCCCTCATATAGACACTTTCTGACGCCTCTGCAGCAGACAGCTTTTTGAAAACATAGTGACAAAAGAAGAAATTGCACAAAACACGCAATTTCTCCTTTTGCCACAATGTTTTCCACTTTTAGTCATAGGTTATCCATTCAATTATAGAGATTTTCTATTTTTTGAAAAAATACGTTCAAAGTCGTCTGCTGCAGAATTGCTGTATGAGGAAAAGGGTTAAACCATTCCCACATACAGACACTTTCTAATGCCTCTGTATCAGACTGAACAGTTTCTTCCTTTGCCACATTGTTTTATAAAAAAAAATTCCTTTATAGAATTACCATATTTTTTCTAAGAAGTTTCCAAAGGGTTAAAGAAAGGGAAAAACCCAAGTACCTTAATTGCAAAGTCTTAGATAACAATTTCCAACATCGAAGCGCACAATTGAACACTTTGTGGCATAAGGAGAAAATGCTCTTGATTAGCAATATTTTTCCTTTGCCTCAATGATTTCAACTTTATCTTGTAATTATATTTTCACTTATAGAGATGTTTCATATGTGTTACTAGATGTTTTCAAAGTCGTCTGCTGCAAATTTGTAACATGTGAGTAAGGAATAACCTTAAGGTATGTCTCATCTAAACTAACGTTGATGCCTTAACCTTTTCCCACAAATCTGTAGCAGATGACTTTGATACATTTGCTTGTTTTGAGCAATTTCCCTTTTGTCACAATGTTTTCAAAAGTCGTCTGCTGCAGAGGCGTCGGAAAGCGTCTTTAAGAGGAAAAGGGATAACGCTTTCCCTCATATAGACGCTTTCCGATGACTCTGCAGCAGACAGCTTTTTGAAAACATTGCGACAAAAGAAGAAATTACTCAAAACAAGCAATTTCTCCTTTTGTCACCATGTTTACAAGTCTATTCAATTTCAAAGTCATCTGCTGCAGAATTGTTGTATATGGGGGGAAAGGGTTGAAACACCCATATCAAGTTTAATGGTACAACAAGAACCTGTTTCAACAATATCTACCTGAAAGCTGCAAGATAATCTGCATCCGCTTTTGGTGGGTTAAGGCCCCCGCTGAATGCAATGTTAACATTGAAACCCTGGGCACCTTCAGCCCCACATTCCAGCGGGGAACCAGTGCCTGGGAAAAAGTTCCCATCGTCATGGCGGTGTAATGAGATAAAGAGAATTTCCTTGTCATCATAAAGCATTTGTTGCGTTCCATTTCCATGGTGAACATCCTGAGAAGGAAAAAAAGGATATTGTGTCTAGTGATTACCATGTCTCTTTGCAAAGATATGCTGTAACATATGGCAAAGATAAACTGTAACATATGACAAAGATATGCTGTAACATATGACAAAGATACACTATAACATATGGTAAAGATAAACTGTGAAATATGGCATCTTGTGAGTGTATATTGATTCATCCTTTTTGTATTTGTATCAAGCCTTATTGTAGTTGAATCAATACAAAATCATTATACTTGAACTTATAATATTTGTTATGCATGTGTACTTGTATTAACCCTTTCCCTCATACGACAATTCTGCAGCAGACGACAAAACATAGAAAATCGCGATAATTGAATGGATAACCTATGACAAAAAGTGGAAAACATTGTGGCAAAAGGAGAAATTGCACGTTTTGTGCAATTTCTTCTTTTGTCACTATGTTTTCAAAAAGCTGTTTGCTGCAGAGGCGTCAGAAAGCGTCTATATGAGGGAAAGGGTTAATACTTGTCACAATACACCACAGGCGACACAAAAGCTATGAAGCATGATGCTTACCCAATCTACAACAAGAACTTTCTTCATTTTTAACTTCTCTTTTAACTGTTTGGCTGCTATGGCTATCGAGTTGAAATAACAAAAGCCCCTGAAATATAAAATATGGCATGAAGGAACATGAACTGTGAACATAAGCCTTATGACCAATGAAAACATAAAGAAAATTCTTTGAAAGTTGACTTGTCTGATTTGACTCTTTTCACAGAACAGGAAAGTAGATAGGATGGGGCATAACCCTTTCCCTCATACAACAATTCTGCAGCAGATGACTTTGAACATTATTTTTAAAAAAAAAATAGAAAATCTCCATAATCGAATGGATAACCTATGACTTAAAGTGGAAAGCATTGTGGTAAAAGGAGAAATTGCTTGTTTTGAGCAATTTCTCCCCTTGTCACAATGTTTTAGAAAGCTGCATGCTGCAGAGGCGTCATATGAGGGACAGGGTTAATAATTTCCCACTTGTAAGCACATTTTGAGGCATCTGCAGCAGCTCAATAATCATTCTTTCATATTAACCATTTCCCTCATACGACAATTCCGCAGCAGACGACTTTGAACATATTTTGACATAAAATAGAAAATCTCTATAATTGAATGGATAACCTTCGACTAAAAGTGGAAAACATTGTGGCAAAAGGAGAAATTGCACGTTTTGTGCAATTTCATCTTTTGTCACTATGTTTTCAAAAAGCCGTCTGCTGTAGAGGCGTCAGAAAGCGTCTATATGAGGGAAAGGGTTAATAGATTTTGGAAAGAAACCTTACCCTTACCTAAGAATACGGAAAATCCGTAAATGAAAGTATCAATACTGTATATAGTTTGAAAACATTGTGTCAAAAGGAGAAATCCATCATTAAGAGCATCAAAATATCTGCATGTGGAATAAGGTAAATAAAAAATCTTGAGAATTGTAAATATGAGGGTTGTACAAGAACAGCATGCAAAGATGGCAGATTAGATTAAACCTTTCCCAAATACAACAAATCGGCAGCAGACAACTTTTGAAATACAGTTAAATAATAAAGTTAAAAACATTGTGGCAAAATGAAAAATTGCTCATCATAAGCAATTTCTCCTTTTGTCACAATGTTTTCAAAAGTCGTCTGCTACAAAGGTGTCAGAAAGCATCAGTATGTGGGAATGGGTTAACACAACATTTGTATGTCAAGTAAACTGTTTTTAACTATATACATCTACTTACATAGCCTGTTCCTGTTCGGCGTGGTGCCCCGGGGGTCTTACAAGGGCAAACCCATTTTTTAATTCACCTGCCCCTACACGAAAAGACAGCTCTATCACACTACCAGCCGCCTGCAGAAAATAAAGTATTTATAAGCTGCATCAAGGAAAATAAATATATAAAAGCTGCATCAAGGAAAATAAAGTATTTATAAGCTGCATCAAGGAAAATGGAAACTTGTTGCTTCTGCTTTTCTGCAACATATGAATGAAAAGTGGCGCGAAAAACAGGTTTTTTTTTACATTCTAGGTGTTTTATTGCACATTTTCAGTTCTACAAAATTAACCCTTTCTCACATACCACAAATCTACAGCAGACGACTTTGAAAAAACCTCTGCTTAAATAAAGAAAATCTCTAAAAATTAAGGAGTAATTACTGGAAAAAGTTGAAAATATTGTGGCAAAAGGAGAAATTGCTCATTTTGAGCAATTTCTCCCCTTGTCACAATGTTTTAGAAAGTCGCGTGCTGCAGAGGCTAATTTACATATTTTTTGGGAAAGGGATCAGACAAACCTACCATTCTTGCTGCAGTAGAAGTATAAAATTCATTCCAGACTGTATCGGAATCCACTCCTACACCTCCACACTTCAATGCACAAAAACGCATGGGAAAATTTTCTGAAATCATCAAAACATTTTAATGCATGAGTACAGGTACTGTATTGACAAGCTGTAAGGCACTAACAAAGCATCAGTAAATACTCCGCAATCATTAAAACATAAGTATAGATACTGTATTGACAAACTGTAAGGCACAAACAAATGCATCAGTAAATATTCCACAATCATTAAAACATAAAGTACAGGTACTGTATTGACAAGCTGTAAGGCACTAACAAACGCATCAGTAAATATTACGCAATCATTAAAACATTAAGTACAGGTACTGTATCGACAAGCTGTAAGGCACAAACAAAAGCATTGTTCATCACTTTAAGATTTTCGCACATACAACAAATCTGCAGCAGACGACTTTGAAATCACAGAGTCAAAAATGTTGAATACCTATAAAAATGAAAGTTTAAATAATAGATAGATTTGAAAACGTTGTGGCAAAGAAAAAATTGCTAATTATGAGCAATGACTCCTTTTGACACAGTGTTTTCAAAAGTCGTCTATTGCCGAGACGTCAGAAAGTGTTTGTATGTACAAAAGGGTTAATTTACAGAGATTTTCCATAATTTTGTGTAGAAGTTTACAAAGTGGATTGTCACTGTTCACTTATAAGCCAAAGAAGTATTCAAGAAGCCTTTCAAATAAAGTTTACATTTATATTACATAGTATGGGGGGAGTTTCTTAACCCTTTCAAACAAAAAATGCCAAAATGTTTCAATGCTTTTAATAATTAAACTTTTATTTATAGGGATTTTCCATAATTTTGCCTAGATGTTTTCAAAGTCATCTGCTGCAGATTTAATATATTATGGGAAAAAAGTTTGGTATGACCTGACCTAATATAAATATTTCCTTTTGCCACAATGTTTTCAAAAGTTATCAGCTGAAGGCATGTAAAATGTTTTCGTGTAAAACGTTTTCTGCTTGTTGAGAAGGGTTAAAAGCAAGACTAGAATGGAGTGCTCCGTGGAGCATGTGTGTCACCTGCACCTTCTCATTGAAAGTGTGACGAAAAAGTGTGATGAACAGACAGACAGACGCCGGACAAAAAAAAAGTAATTTCTAAGATCCTACCATGCTACGCAAGGTGACACAAAAAACCAATAGCACAGGACTTACCAAATAATTTGTGTTCAAGCTTCTGTCGATTAAGATGATTTGTTGCGTACAACCAGGTATAAGCTTCTGAATGACATGACTGTATTTCTTCTAGAGATGCCTTCCGACATTTTAACCGCTGAAATTTCAAATGGAGTTTACTATATATATCTTTACAGTCTTCTGCTTCAAAGAGTAGGATAATTTTGTTTACCCTTTCCCACCTACAATAAATCTGCAGCAGATTACTTTGAAAATGTTTAGGAAAAAGCACAGAAAATCCCTTTAAATAAAAGAACAATAATTCTATAAAAGTGAAATCATGATGACAAAAGGAGAAATTTCTCGTTTTGAGCAATTTCTTCTTTTGTCGCAAGTTTTCAAAAAGCGGTCTGCTGCAGAGGCGTCAGAGAGCGTATTTATGAGGGAAAGGGTCAAACTTTGAAACCATCACGTGAAAGAGAGAAATTACTTGCTTTTAGCAATTTCTCAACTTTTCCTGCAATGTTTTTTTATAAATCATCAGTTTCAAAGGCTTGAAGTGTTGTCTGAATGAGGTAAAGAGTGAAGTATTTTGTTCTTTAACCCTTTATCACATACAACATTACTGCAGCAAACGATTTTAAAATTAACAAAGAAAAAATATAGAAAATGTCAATAAATGAAAGCTTTGTTATAGAATAGGGTTCAAAACACTATGACAAAAGAAGAAATTGTTCAAATGTCATATGCTGCTGAAACTTCAAAATGCTTATACATATGGGAAAGGGTTAGTGTCTTGCTTTACTCATTGACTGATACAATATTTAACCATTTCCCATATATAATTGCATTATGACACATCTGCCACAGTGTTTTCAAATTACATCTGCTGCAGATGCGTCAGTAGATGAGAGAAAAGGTTAACCCTTAGCCTCATACGACAATTCTGCAGCAGACGACTTTGAACGTATTTTGTCAAAACATAGAAAATCTCCATAATTGAATGGATAACCTATGACTAAAAGTGGAAAACATTGTGGCAAAAGGAGAAATTGCACGTTTTGTGCAATTTCTTCTTTTGTCACTATGTTTTCAAAAAGCCGTCTGCTGCAGAGGCGTCAGAAAGCGTTTATATGAGGGAAAAGATTAAAAACAAGCCTATCTCCATGTCCACTTACTTCACTTTTTGAGATCAAGTTCCGTTCTTGTAATCGAGACCAAATACTCTGTATCCTGCCTGCATGTTCCGGATGCATTTCACTAGATCCACATGTACACTGATGCTTTTCCATCGACGAGTCATATGCCAAAGCTGAAATTACAAAATAAAGTTAGTAAAACTGTTAACCCTTTCCCACATACAGCTAACCTGCAGCAGATGACTTTGAAGACATTTAGTATAATATATGCAAAGTCTCTATAAACTAGAAATATCACTGAAGGTGATGAATACCCCCAACTGGTGCCTGACAATATACATATGTATGAGAAATTCAAGGGGCCATAACTCTTTTAAAAATAATTCCAGTGCAACACGCCGAGAATATGCACAACTAGGCTTGGTATCAATCATTCTTGTGAAGTTATATTGAATTCTGACCAAGGGTTGCTGAGCAATAGTGTTCACAAGAAATGTCCAGACCAACGGTCGACCGACAAACCGACCGTCAAGCATGACTCCTATATAGCCCCCATATACTATGTATCTGGGGGTATAATGAGGGTATAATTACTGAATACAGTTGAAAACGTTGTGGCAAAAGGGAGAAATTGCTAGTTTTGAGCAATTTCTCCTTTTGCTACAATGTTTTCAAGATTCGTCTGCTGCAGATGTGTCAAAATGTGTGGGAAAGGGTTAAGATTGGTGAGAAAATGGATGAACAAAAGAAAAATAAGCAGACTAGAGTTTTTCCTTGTTTTGTTCCATTCTCCTTAACACAGGTTTTAAGTTTTGCAACTTTGAAGTGAATCTGCCAAACAGAAACAAAGTTATGACCAATAAATACAGCGTTAAACACAGACAGCTAGACAGACATACCACGGAGAAGTGATCCCTTACATACAGGCAACTTAAAAGTCCTGGATCTATACAAGCTGATGATACTTAATCTTCCATTAACCCTTTCCAACCTGCAGACACATTTTGACGCAATAGCAGAAGACAAACTTTGAAAACATTGTGGCCAAAGGTGAAATTGCTCATGATGAGCAATTCCTCCTTTGGCCACAATGTTTTCAACTTAATTTAACAATTAAGCTTTTTTATGGAGATTTTTCAGTTTTTTGTTACTATGTTTTCAGTCGTCTGCTGCAGATTTGTTGTATGTGGGAGAGGGGTTAAAGTTTCATTGAATTCAAGTCTGCAGTTGTTGAAAAATAGCCTGGCATGACATCTCATTTTGAGCAGTTTCTGCTTTTTCCTTAAATCATACTTGCAATTTTCCAAATATTACTTCTCTTTTGCCAGGTCTTTTTAACAACCCATTAACACAAACACAAATTTGCTGCAGAAAGATGTTGAAAATCTCTATAAACTAGAGATTGATTTTTTGAAAAAGCGCTTGTCTCCCCATTTGTGTGGTCATAGGGGAGGAAAAGAAATGATGGAGATGAATTTATTTTGTAGTTTTGGACTGGAGATGAAGCAACAGTGACTTTGAAGTTTAACCTATTAACCTGTAGACAAAAGACAATTTTTCAGCTCATTGTTACCGTGACCTCAAAATCGAACAAAATCAATAAGGGTCATCTACTGGTTAGGACCAACCTGCACACCAGGTATGAAGTTTCTCGACATAAGCATTCTTTAGTTATTGAGCGGAAACCATTTTACAGCTGAAGGTTACCATGACCTTGACCTTTGACCTAGTGTCCTCAAAATCAATAGGGGTCATCTGCTGGTGGTGACCAACCTGCACACCAAGTATTAACTTCCATGGCCAAAGCATTTTACAGTTATTAAGCAAAAAAATCAATAGGGGTCTTCTACTGGGCATGGTCAACCTGCATAGCAAGTAGGGAGTTCCTTGGCCCAAGCTTTCTTCAGTTATTGAGCGGATACCATTTTTTACCTCACAAGGTCACCATGACCTTGACCTTTTACCTTCTGACATCAAAATCAATAGGGGTCATCTACCAGTCATGACCAACCTGCATACCAAGTATGAAGTTCCTACGCCAAAGCGTTCTTCAGTTATTGACCGGAAACAAATGTGATGGACGGATGGACAGGGCAAAAACAATATGTCTCCCCATGAATGTACATGTACAATAATTAGATTTTAGAAAGACGTCTGCTGGACTGCTACATACATCTAATTGTGTTTGCAAGTAGGAAGGGCTTAAAGAAGACTGTTTAACCCTTTCCCTTATATAGACGCTTTATGACGCCTCTGCAGGAGACAGCTTTTTGAAAACAACGCAACAAAAGAAGAAATTGTTCAAAACAAGCAATTTTCTCCTTTAGCCACAATGTTAGTCATAGGTTATCAATTCAATTATTGAGATTTTCCATTTTTTGACAAAATATGTTCAAAGTTGTCTGCTGCAGAATTGTCGTATGAGGAAAAGGGTTAACGGTCATAAAGAAATTATACAAATGTAAAAAGCACTGATTACCTGTAGTGAATTTGTACTTGACGGGTCCTACATCCTGTGTTGCTGAAGGTAACGGGAAGGTCACTAGGGGACTAGAATGGGTCCTTGCCAAGGGTTTGTGATGGGCTTTATGACGGGGTTTGGACATCATGAGAAGGTTTTCACTCTCCTGTCGGATTAATGTTTTACCATTACCATGGTCAATGCCTTCATCCATCTTACTGGCCTTCATCATGACAACTTCGTTTTCATCCAGCTCGTGAGATTCTTTTAGTTCCTGGAATGGATTCAAAATAATGGATTTTAAAAGTTTTCATAACGACCACATTTTTATTCAGTTCATGTGTTTCATTTGGTTCCTGGAATGGATTCAAAAGGTTTATTTTCAATTTACAAATGATTCATTTAGTCACTTTCTGTCTCATTGTAGTCTACATAATTTGTAGCAAATGACTTCCCTCAATTTCAAGAATGAATTTAAACCAATCAGATTCTAGAGCACAGAGTTTTATAAAAAAAACATTGGCGGGGGACTTACCTGCGCTAGTTTGGCCTCAGTTTCCTCGTCGACGTTTTCCATGTGCGTTTTACTGTTAACCCTTTGTAACACGGACTGTCTTAGCTGCTGCTTCATGCTGCTGCTCATGTACTGTTTATCTTTAAGCATGTGTTCTGGATTCTGGTCGATGCGACTACGCTGATGATGTAATAGAAGGTTCTGTTGGATGAATGGCAGCGGGGCTGATTGGGTACGACCTAACGGCCGTAACCTGAAACATGCAGAATTCATGTGTTAATAAAGAATCTGAATCTGAACAATTTAACCCTTTCTGTAGGCAGCAGAGCTGATTGTGTACAACCTAAAGGGTTTAACCTGAAACATGTAGAATTCATTAGTTTAACCCTTTCTGTAGGCAGCAGAGCTGATTGTTTACAACTTAAAGGGTTTAACCTGAAACATGTAGAATTCATTAGTTTAACCATTAGTTTAACCATTTCTGCAGCAGACAACATTTGGAAACAGTTGCAAAAATAGAAAAAGCTCACAATGAGCAATTTCCCCCTTTGCAACAATGTTTTCAATTTCATTCAATAATTATACTATTGTTCAAGATTTTCCATATTTTTGGCTCGATGATTTCAGTCGTCTGCTGCAGATTTGTTGATTGTGGTACAGGGATAAGTGAAATCATCACAGACCGACAGTGGAGGAATAATCCGAAAGTGTCATGATCCTATGGTTACTTACCTGTGGTTTCTATGGTTACTTATCTGTTGTTACTAACCTGTTGTTTCTATGGTAACTGATATGTTGTGTATATTGCTATTTACCTGTGATTTCTATGGTTACTCACCTGTTGTTACTATGGCTACTAACCAATTGTTTCTATGGTTACTTATCTGTTGTTTCTATAGTAACCAATATGTTGTTTAATGGTTACTAATCTGTTGTTTCTATATTTACTTACCTGTGGTTTCTATGGTTACTTAAATGTTGTTACTATGGTTACTTATCTGTAGTTTCTATGGTTATTTATCTGTTGTTACATGGTTACTAACCTGTTGTTTCTATGATGAGTTTCTGATGATGTAGCACTACCTGGCATGGGGTAAACTGGCCCCACTAGAGGGGACTGTTTGTTCCCTGATATTCTAGCTTCCTCCATCGCCTGATATTGGGCCTGGGCTGCTAGGTAATTGGACCGCATGGACGCTTCTGTCCCGGGGTCCATTAATGGGGCTGAAATTTTACGAGGTTTACATAGGTTATGGACACTTGAAATAATCTGAGTGGGTTTTCCCCCAGATAAAGATATATTACTGATGCCTCATGCTGCAGAAGACTTTTGAAATACTTGTGGATTTACCCATTTTGCGCTTTTCATTCAAATCAAACTTTCAAATTTGACAGATAATAATTATTTCTTATTCAGATGTTTCCATAGCAGACGACTCTTAATCTGCTATATAAGGTAACCCATTATAATCCAACATGTACAGTCATCTATAGCAACCACACTCTTAATTTCACAATTACTCATTTTCTGCATTTCCCTTTCCCTCATACGACAATTCTGCAGCTGACGACTTTGAACATATTTTGTCAAACATAGAAAATCTCCATAATTGAATGGATAACCTATGACAAAAAGTGGAAAACATTGTGGCAAAAGGAGAAATTGCACGCTTTGTGCAATTTCTTCTTTTGTCACAATGTTTTCAAAACGCCGTCTGCTGCAGAGGCGTTAGAAAGCGTCTATATGAGGGAAAGGGATAAATGACCCTTCAATTAAAGACCACATGTGAACAAAGAAAACATTGTTGTGATCCCATGGGTGGTCTTTATACACAGGTTCCACTGTACATGCAATATGCCTGTATATATAAAGGGTATTATAGGTATTCTGTGTAAATAAATCTCTTTCCAACATACAATAAATCAGCAGTAGACAACTTTGAAAAAAATCTAGGAAAAAACATGATAAATCTCAAATAATGAAAGTATATTTATACTTATTTAATAGAGTTGAAAACATTTTGGTAAAAGGAGTTTGCAATGTAGTCTTTATGTTGGAAAGGGACAGATGCATTTTACACCTCTGAAGCAGAATGAATTCTTTCTCCTTTTGCCACAATGTTTTCTACACCTTTTCAATCTTTGTTCTTTCATGTATAGAAAATTTCTAAATTTTTGCTTTAATGGTTTCAAAGAGTTGTTGTATATTGGAAACGGCTTCGAGAAATGTTCCATATCTTTAACTAGATGTTTTAAAAGTCATATTTTTTGAAGATTTGATGTATGTTTAACCCTTTCCCTCATACAGAGGCACTTGACACCTCTGCAGCCAACCACTTTTAAAAACATTGTGAAACAAGATGTGTTTGTGAAACACTGATGCCCCCGAATGGCAACATCTAGGTCAAAGGTCAAGGTCGCAAGGTCAAAAATTCTGGTACTGACAGAAAGTTTATGTCACAAGGAATACACATGTGAAATATGGTAGCCGTACCTGTTATGGTTCAAAAGTAGTGGTCAAAGTTAAAGTTTTTTTCGACAGACAGACAAAGAGACAGAGAGGCCAAAAACTAGATGCCCACCGAATCGGTGATTCCGGGGGCATAAAAAAGAGAAATTGCTCATAAAAGCTATTTATCCTTTTACCACAATGTTTTCAACACTAATTAATCTTAATAATTTAATTTATAGAAAATTTCCATATTTTTACCATGATGGTTGGTTTCAAAGTCTTTGAAGATTTGTTGTAAATTGGAAAGTAATTGGAAGAGCTCTATAACAGGCATTTTTCATGTTCTATTTATCTTTATTTGACACTCAAACACTTTTTTGTCGGTTCTCAAAAGAATTGTCTCAGTGAGCCGATTTTCTTTTGGGTATCCACAACATAGGGATTGCACAAGTAATAAGAGAAATATAGGTGGGGAAGAGATCAGTTTCCTCCTCATTGTCTAGTGCTCTGGTTTAACCCTTTCCCACTGTGACCTGCGTCATTCGTCTGTCACCACTGGGCTGTTTAACCCTTTCCCTCATACGACAATTCTGCAGCAGACGACTTTGAACGTATTTTGTCAGATGGATAACCTATGACTAAAAGTGGAAAACATTGTGACAAAAGGAGAAATTGCACGTTCTGTGCAATTTCTTCTTTTGTCACTATGTTTTCAAAAAGCCATCTGCTGCAGAGGCATCAGAAAGCGTCTATATGAGGGAAAGGGTTAAAATACAAGTTAGTTTCTAAAATATCAGGTAAATGAGTAACATGACTTGGTATTACTAACAGAGCTCTAGATAAGGTTTTTTTTTAACGTTCTAAAATCCTTATTTCACCATCTAAGCCTATGATGTGGGTACTCAAATAAATAGAAAGATATTCCGTATTACCTGTACAAGGTGTATCTACCCGCTTATCGAGGTTTACGTACACAAACCGTTTTGTAAAGACGACAAGCAATTGGCGCTTATCGCACTCGTTTCTCTTCCCCGTATTAGTAGTCTCAGGATGTTGGTACTCAAAAGAATAGTCTCAATGAGACTACTAATACGGGGAAGAGAAACAAGTGCGATAAGCAGCCAATTGCTTGTCGTCTTTACAAAACGGTTTGTGTACGTAAACCTCGATAAGCGGGTAGATACACCTTGTACAGGTAATACGGAATATCGATCAATAAGAACGACAAGCATATTATATATATAGCGCTATATAGCTTATCGCACTCATTTCTCTTCCCCGTATTAGTAGTCCCAGCCACATCATAGGGTTTGGTTGAAGGATATGAGAGATATTGTGGGGAAAAGAGTTGTATACTCCTCCTTATCTGGACCTCTGATTACTAACCTTGTATAGAGGGGTGATGGAACCCGGGTAACATATGGCTGGGTAGAGGGATGCCCATACGTGTTATGCGAAGCTCAGCTTCATTATTATAACTTGAGTGAGACCCAGTTGTTCCCTGAAAACACAAACAAACCATAGAAGTAATTAAAGAATACAAAGATCATGTTGATATAGGCTTTATGTTTTACCTATTCTGCCACACTTTCGCATTTTGGCCCTGTGAGGTAAAAGGTGAAAATTTGTCATAATAAGCTATTGCCCCTTTTGCCACAATGGTTTAACCCATTACTTCACATGACTTTTCAAAGGTCATCTCGAGGGCTTGGCGTGAAATGGTTGCAACTAATAATCTATTCTGAAAACCCTGGTTTAGGGGCAATTTTGACCCCTTTGTAAACAATGCAAATTTAGGTGCCATTGCTCAGAACGAGCAATGGCACCTAAATTTCCATTGTTTACCAAGAAAAATGATTTAACACTTATAAAGACTTTATGGTGAGGTGATTAACCTTGGTAAACAAAATACCAATTTTAGTTACAACCGTTTCACGACAAGCCCTCGATTTGCTTTACAATCATCAGACAAACTGTTTCAACAATCTGGAAAACTGAAAGATTTATATTGATAAAAAAAGTTGAAAATATTGCAATAAAAGGTGAAACTGCTTTTTTTGAGCAAATCACTTTTTCTCACAATGTTTTCAAAAGTCGTGTTCAATGGCATGTGTCAAATGTCGTCTGTCTGAAGTAATGGGTTAACTCTATTTAACCCTTTCCCTCATATAGACGCTTTCTGACGCCTCTGCAGCAGACGACTTTTTGAAAACATAGTGACAAAAGAAGAAATTGCACAAAACGTGCAATTTCTCCTTTTGCCACAATGTTTTCCACTTTTTGTCATAGGTTATCCATTCAATTATGGAGTTTTTCTATTTTTTGACAAAATACGTTCAATGTCGTCTGCTGCAGAATTGTCGTATGAGGGAAAGGGTTAATAATTATATTTTCATTTATAGATTTTCCATTTTTTTGGCGTAGATTTTATTTTCTAAAGCATCTGCTGATGAGTTGCTGTTTGTGTGAAAGGGTTAACTAATCTTGTTTGAAAATGACAAGTATTTTCTTCAGATGTTTTCAACTAGGGATTCTATAAATGGGTATAACTGATTAAAACAACATGTTCCATAAATAGTCGCACAGAAGTATAAACAGTTAATTAACACTATCACAAATACAGACGCTTTCTGACGCCTCTGCAGCAGACGACTTTTGAAAACACTGTGGCAAAAGGAATAATTGCTCATAATGAGCAATTTTTTCCATTTGTCACAATGTTTCATCTTTATTTAATCACAGAGTTTTCATTCATAAAGAGCTTCCATATTATTACTAAATGTTTCCAAAGCCAAGCTCCAGTTATCTGAAAACAAGAGTGCTTGAAGAAACATGTGTGTTGTCTGTCAATCTGTCAGTAAGAGAAAGTATGACGGACAGACATACCAAAATAGGGCTTTCTTCTATTGTTTGATAATAACATTTTTAGTCATAAGCAAGCAATGTATTACAAGCTAAATGGATTAAATCATAGGATTCTTTTGTGCAAGGCTCAACCCCTATGCCCACAAGGGTTAGATGTTGATACGGACGGATTGACAGACGGACAGGACAGACAAAGAAGAGATCCTTGTGTGTTTTGCTGCCAAGGCAGGCATAACAAAAACAAACTTACCGCATTAGGGGGTCTGCCAAGGGATATATTTGGCATGGAAGGTGATGTGTATAGATCAGCCTTCGGGTACCCCATGGTGTTGTATAAGAAATGAAGCCGATTCTCCTAGAAAGATAAAACATGAAGACAAGTTTAACAACTGCTCTTATTTAGAAAATTTCTCCCTTTGCCACAATGTTTTTAACTCTATTCAATAATATTTTCCGATCAATTCAAAAATGATTTCCACTCTATTAACCCTTTCCCTCATATAGACGCTTTCCTTTTACCACAATGTGTTCCACTTTTAGTCATAGGTTATCCATTCAATAATAGAGATTTTCTATTTTTTGACGAAATATGTTCAAAGTCGTCTGCTGCAGAATTGTCTTGAAAGGGTTAAATAATCATGATATTATTTATAGAGATTATCCACAGTTTTTGCCAAGACGATTTTAAAGGCGCCAGCTGCTGTCTAAGTCGGTCAATCAGGTTGCAGGTCAAAGATTTAACACTCTCCCACATATAGATGCTTTCTGATGCCTCTGCACCAGTCCACTTTTGAAAACATTGTGGCAAAAGGAGATATTTCAACTTCGTTCGATAATTTCATTTATATAGAATTTCAATATTTTTGACCACATGTTAACAAAGTCATCTGCAGCAGATTTATTATAATATATATATACATCAACCACTGATGGAGTCGAAAACTGTACCAATTGTGTGGTGGGAAAATTGCATAGTGTAAACAAAGATTTGATTGCTTTATTTCAGACAGACATAATTTGTCTAATGCTGTATATTTTTCAGGTAGCAGCATTTGACTAGATGATGGCTTTTCTAGTAAACTGTAGGCTTTCAATGAAGATGGTAAGTATTCTTTGGTCAAATCCACATCTGACTTGGAAATAGAGGTTAAGTCTACCTCATCCTCAAGCGGTTCATGAAACCTGCTGTTAACAGTATTCTTTGCTGATGGTGACATCTCCAAACATATTTCAACACCACCAATTTTTAAGACTATATTAAACGCGGCCACAGTACTGTGAAGACTAACCACTAAGTCGGTCAATCAGATTGCAGGTCAAAGATTTAACCCTCTCCCACATATAGACACTTTCGACGCCTCTGCAGCAGACGACTTTTGATAACATTGTGGCAAAAGGAGAAATTGCTCATAACAACCAATTTCTCCAATTGCTCATAACGAGCAATTTTTCCTTCAGTAAAAATGTTTTGAACCCTATTCAATAATCAATATTTCATTTATATAAAATTTCCATATTTCCATATTTTTGACCACATGTTAACAAAGTCGTCTGCAGCAGATTTGTTATATGTGGGAAAGGGATAGTAGTATTTAATCATTTCATTTATTATAATATACATATATATAAATATATACATCAACCACTAATAGAGTCGTAAACAGTACCAAAGTATGGTGGGAATTATTGCATAGTATAACAAAGATTTGATTGCATTTATTTCAGACAGACACAAGACGAATGTTTGATGCAAAGCATCAAAGAGAAGCCGCAATATTTCGTTGCACATGTAGAGGGCCATGATGGCACTGGATTGCTCACCTGATTTTTAGGTGTTTTTTCGTTTGGTTGCCATGGAAACCAGAATTCTGCATGGATCCCAAATATTTGAAGGAATTCTGGTGAGGACATTGAGAGGATGCTTTCTGTGAAGTTTCATCACAATTGACCGACTGGTTACAGTGGAGAAGATATTGCCGGACGCCGGACAAAAGGCGATCACAATAACTCCCCTGAGCACTACGTGCTCAGGTGAGCTAAAAAAGAACATTTAAATTCACAAACATTAGAAAAATTGAAACTGTAGTCAGAAATGCTGATATAGGTATTTGAAGATATAAGTTTTATGTAGGATATTTAACCTGGCAGGGTCTGTGTTTTAAGTGAATGAGATGATCATGAAACGTGACATATAATATAAATATATGGACAAGAGGTTATGGAAACCGTCACGCACACCCTTTTATAATAATGTTTTGTCAAATAATGCAGACACACAGACAATCTGTTTTTGGTTTATCGGTAAGTTATGATAGTGGATAGGGGTTTAACCATTTCCCACATAAAACAAATCTGCAGACAGATGATCAAGTATAAAATATATATAAACAAGATGTGTTTGTGAAACACTGATGCCCCCGAATGGCAACATCTAGGTCAAAGGTCAAGGTCGCAAGGTCAAAAATGTTGGTACTGACAGAAAGGTCATGTCACAAGGAATACACATGTGAAATATGGTAGCCGTACCTGTTATGGTTCAAAAGTAGTGGTCAAGGTTAAAGTTTTTTTCGAGAATGGCAACATCTAGGTCAAAGGTCAAAAATGTTGGTACTGACAGAAAGGTTGTGTCACAAGGAATACACATGTGAAATATGGTAGCCGTACCTGTTATGGTTCAAAAGTAGTGGTCAAGGTTAAAGTTTTTTTCGACAGACGTGCAGACAGACGTGTGCAGACAGACAGGCCATAAACTAGATGCCCACCGAATCGGTGATTCCGGGGGCATAAAAATCTCTATAAATGATCGTATGATAATTGAAAAGTGTTGAAATTATAGTGGCAAATGCAGATATTGCTCATTATGATCAATTTCTCCTTTTGCAACAATGATTTCAATGATGTTTAACCTGGCATACTGTGAAAACATCAAAGATATTATACTGAACATGAAAGTCAGATTATTAAAAACAAAGCAAATGAATAGATAGGATGATTGAAAAATTGAAAGTGAAAATCTATAAATATATTATAGATGAATGGTACTGTCTTTTATTTAAGCTCCTAACTTTATTCGGGAACCAAAGTCGGTGCACGGCCGCTAACGACATTTACAAACTGGACTAAATTTAGACTGGTTTAAAAAGTGTTGGGGAATACGGACAAAATCTAAATCGCCGGGAATCCAAAAAGTGGACTAAATATTAAGATTAAGAATTAGTCAAAAATCTAAATTGAAAAGTTTGGTATATATACGGGCCTGGCTTCTTCATCTCATTACTGCGTAATATATCATAGGATGTAAGGAACCAGACTACATTTAGCTAGCCTAGAAATGATGTAGCGTATGAGGCAGATAACCAATTCAGTAGAAGGGTTCTCTATTTTTTACTGTTTAGACTAGATACAGTATGAATTTCGCTTAACTAAAAATGTACATACATTAAATTAATATACCGGCCTTGGTCTTTTTTTTTATTTTGTATGTAGAGTTTAAAAGGGATGTTTTAAAAGTCATTTTTAAATGCCATTTTAACCTTTTCCCGCATAAAGATGCTTTCCAGCGCCTCTGCAGGTTTTGAAAACATGGTGACATTTTTCCTTTTGCCACAATGTTTTCACCTCTTTCTGATAAGTAAATAGTCCTATATAGAGATTTTCAATATTTTTACCTAGATGTTTTCAAACGCGTCTGCTGCAGATTTGCTGTATGCGGGAAAGAGTTATGACTTGAATTTAAGATCTAATTGATTTTACCCTTTCCTACATAATATACATGCAGAAGACAAACAAAACAAGAGGCCCATGAGGGCCTATGCTCTACTGGTATGGTTCTTTGGTCATTTTCAATCCAGAGCATGTATGTATGGTGAAAATCGGATAGTAAATGGAGGCTCTTTTGTGTTCACAAGCTGTATTATAGCAATTTTGACAATTTAATGGGCCATAATCCAGTCTTGCATTGGCGGATCTGGCAGGTTTGCGAAAGGAACCGAGCTCTCATCAATATTTAACTCCTATCTAAGTTTGGTGAAGATCGGATAGTAAATGGAGGTTCTATTGTATTCACAAGCTGTATTATGTATGTATGGTGAAGATCGGATAGTAAATGGATGCTCTATTGTGTTCACAAGCTGTATTATAGCAATTTTGACAATTTCAAGGGCCATAATCCAGTCATGCAAGGGCACATCTGGCTGGTTTTCGAAAGGAACCGAGCTCTCATCAATATTTAACTACTATCTGGGTTTGGTTAAGATTAGTCAGTAAATGGAGCCTCTATTGTGTTCACAAGCTCAATTATAGCAATTTTGACAATTTCAAGGGCCACAATCCAGTCTTGCATGGGCAGATCTGGCTGGTTTGCAAAAGGAACTAAGCTCTCATGGATACCTAACTACTGTGTAAGTTTAATGAAGATCAGATAGTAAATGGAGCCTCTATTGTGTTCACAAGCTCTATTATAGCAATTTTTGTCAATTTCAAGGGCCATAATCCAGTGCAAAAGGAACCAAGCTCTCATGGATATCTAACTACTGTATAAGTTTGATTGAGATACAATCAAAACTGAAGACTGTATCACGTTCACAAGCTCTATTATAGCAATTTTAATAATTTCAAGGGCCATAATCCAGTCTTGCATGGGCGGATCTGGCTGGTTTGCGAAAGGAACCGAGCTCTCATGGATATCTAACTACTGTATGAGTTTGATTGAGATACAATCAAAACTGAAGACTGCATCGCGTTCACAAGCAATTGTTTACGGATGCACGGACGACGGACACCACACCACGGCATAAGCTAATAAGATAATCTCTATAAAATGAAAGCTTTAATTGTTATTGAATGGAATTGAAAAAATTATGGAAAAATGACAAGTTGTTAGAGCAATTTACGCTTCTGTCACAAAGGTTTCAAAAGTAATCTGCTGAATATGCCCGGAAATGGCCGCCCTTCCCACAGCAGATAACTTTGAAAACATCTGTTGGTTTTATCGCGGTTGCGGCGATAGACATCTGCGTAATGTATCGACCAGATCAGCCTGCGCTGTCCGCGCAGACTGATCCGGCCGACACATTCCGTCTTAGGGGGATAGGTGTATAGAGTAGTGATCCCTGAAACAGAAAATCCACAAGAGGCGAAAAGTGTCTGTCAGGGTTAGCCTGCGCGGCATTCCTAGGCTGATCCGGGTCGATACTTTACGGAGAGTCCACGCTGTTGGTTGTCTCGTGGAACGACTCACATACCTTCTCTTGGTATAAATGACGCATTTGTTCAAAACATGGTAAACCTCTATTATTGCATAAAATCTATGTTTTACGCCCGCTTAAGGGATACAGAAACATTGCAAAAGCCGGGCGTAAACGGCGAGAAAACGTGTATAAACAAAGCGATTCTCGCGCGTACGTGCCGTTTCAGACCGGTTAGATGTTTTACATATGCATTACCCGGGCACCGTTAGTAAACAAAACATGGACGCTGCATCTCCCCTAGAATAGGAGCAATTTGTTGGGTTAACAATAACATCAGCTTCTTTAACTCGATAATCGGTAACATGCACTAGATTCACAGTTAAAGAGCATAAAATAATCCAAAACCATTTATTTAATTCGACCCGTGTCGAGTCAGCGATGGCAACCTTGGTGTAGGCCCGGTTCGTGGATATGTAAAACATTACTTGTTTACTTTATGACGTCACATGTGTTTATGACGTCACATGCGTTATCGGATCATGTTCATCGGCGGTTATCGTACAACTGAACGTTACAGCGGACTGTATGTTGGATGTTTGCTCTTATTTTATGCAATAATAGCGAAAATACACATTTTCTCGGGCGTGAACATCTGCGGACGCCCTTAAATGTGTTTATGCCCTCGTGCTTCGCACTCGGGCATAAACACATTTTGCGGGCGTCCGCAGATGTTCACGCCCTCGAAAATGTGTATTATCCCTATATTAATGAAAGTGTTTATCTTCAAATTCAATTGAAAACATTCAACATTGTGCCAAAAGGAGAAATTGCACATTATGAGCAATCCACAAAATGTTCAAAAGTCTGTATATGCGGCAAATGCATCTTCGAGTGGGAAAGGTTTAAAGCAGCACATGTCTTTTGAGAACATTGTGGCCAAAGGTGAAATTGCTCATCATGAGCAATTTCTCCTTTTGCCACAATGTTTTCGACTTTTTGTCGGTAACTATACCTTCATTTCTAGAGATTTTACATATCTTTAGTAGATGTTTTCAAAGTCGTCTGCTGCAGAATTGTTGTATGTGTAGGTTTAACCCTTTCCCTCATACAACAATTCTGCAGCAGACAACTTTGAACATATTTTGTCAAAAAATAGAAAATCTCTATAATTGAATGGATAACCTATGACTAAAAGTGGAAAACATTGTGTCAAAAAGGAGAAATTGCTCATTTTGAGCAAAGCAATTACTTCTTTTGTCACTATGTTTTCAAAAAGCTGTCTGCTGCAGAGGCGTCAGAAAGCGTCTATATGAGGGAAAGGGTTTAAGTACCCAGGGGTTTTCTATATATAGATGAGAAGTAAGCTCAAAGAATACTTAGAAATCATCAGCTTTTCTCTGCACTGTAATTACAATGCCATTGGCTTCCCAAGGCTTTTTCTTCAAGTATAGAAATAATTACCTATATATTTACCTCATATGATATTTTTAACCCTTTTCCCACATTCAGCAAATCTGCCGCAGACGACTTTGGAAGCATTTAGGCGTCTTTACATATAAAAGTAACTTTTTTGAATAGAGCTGAAAGTATTGTGGTAAATAGAGAAATTGCTCATTACATGTATAAGCAATTTCTCCTTTTGCCACAATGTTTTGAAAATTGTCTGCTGCAGGTGTCAGAAAGTACTGTATGTGGGAAAAGATTAATAAAGTCATCTGCTAAGAAAACATCTGACAGTGAACCATTGGTTTTAAAGTTTGAAAAAACATTGAGAGAAAACAAATACTTAAATAATTTTGAGCTATTTGTCTTTTTCTAACAATGGTATCACATCCGTCTGCATCAAGGTATGGTTAACTCGTTTTTCTAATACTGACATCTCTTGACTCTTTTTCTAGGGTTGACTTTTGAAAACATTGTTGAACAAGAGGCCCATGAGGGCCTATGCTCTACTGGCATTGATCTGGCTTGTTTCAAAAGGAACCAATATGTCATCAATATTCAAATACCATCTAAGTTTGGTGAAGATCAGATAGTAAATGGAAGCTCTATTGTGTTCACAAGCTGTATTATAGCAATTTTGACAATTTCAAAGGCCATAATCCAGCCATGCATGGGTAGATCTGGCCGTTTTTTAGAAATGAACCAAACTCTCATGGATATCTAACTACTGTATAAGTTTGATTGAGATACAATAAAAAATAAGGACTGTATCATGTTAACAAGCCCTATTATAGCAATTTTGACAATTTCAAGGGCCATAATTCAGTCATGCATGGGGCGGATCTGGCTTGTTTTCGAAAGGAATCAAGCTCTCATCGATATCTAACTACTGTATAAGTTTGGTTGAGATACAATAAACAAGAGGGCCATGATGGCCCTGGAATCGCTCACCTGTTTTTTTTTTCACTTTAGCTATATAAGCCCCGCCCCCTGGCAGCCATAGTTTCCGACCAATCAACTTGGCTTGAAGGAATCTGATAAAGGGTCACCCTAGGAACATTTCTACAAAATTATTTAAAAATCAGCCTGACACTTTCGGAGGAGAAGATTTTTTAAGTTTTCACTTTGGCCATATAAGGCAAAAAAGCCCCGCCCCCTGGCTGCCATGTTTTTCGACCAATCAACATGGCTTGAAGGAATCTGATAGAGGGTCACCCAAGGAACATTTCTAGAAAATTATTTGAAAATCGGCCCGACACTTATGGAGAAGAAGATTTTTTAAGTTTTCACTATAGCCATAAAAGGCAAAATAGCCCCGCCCCCCTGGCGGCCATGCTTTTTGACCAATCAACATGGCTTGAAGGAATCTGATAGAGGATCACCCAAGGAACATTTCTACAGAATTATTTGAAAATCGGCCTGACACTTTTGGAGGAGAAGATTTTTTAAGTTTGCACTATAGCCTAATAAGGCAAAATAGCCCCGCCCCCCCTGGCGGCCATGTTTTTCGACCAATCAACATGGCTTGAAGGAATCTGATAGAGGGTCACCCAAGGAACATTTCTACAAAATTATTTGAAAATCGGCCTGACACTTTTGGAGGAGAAGATTTTTTAAGTTTGCACTATAGCCATATTGGCAAAATAGTCCCCCCCCCCCCTGGGGGCCATGTTTTTCGACCAATCAACATGGCTTGAAGGAATCTGATAGAGGGTCACCCAAGGATCATTTCTACAAAATAATTTGAAAATCGGCCTGACACTTTGGGAGGAGAAGATTTTTAAGAATTTTGAAGTTTTTTTCATTTCGTTGCCATGGAAACCAGAATTCTGCATGGATCCCAAAAAATTTAAGGAATTCTGGTGAGGACATTGCGAGGATGCTTTCTGTGAAGTTTCATCCCAGTTGACCCACCGGTTACAGAGGAGAAAATGTTGACCGACGCCGGACGCCGGACATAGGGCGATCACAATAACTCACCCTGAGCACTTCGTGCACAGGTGAGCTAAAAATAAAGACTATCGTGTTAACAAGCTCGATTATAGCAATTTTGACCATTTGGTTTTCGAAAGGAACCGAGCTCTCATGGATATCTAACTACTGTATAAGTTTGGTTGAGATACAATCAAAAGTGAAGACTGTATCGTGTTAACAAGCTGTTTTATAGCAATTTTGACCATTTCAAGGGCCATAATCCAGTCATGCATGGGCGGATCTGTGGCTGGTTTTCGAAAGGAACCGAGCTCTCATAGATATCTAACTACTGTATAAGTTTGGTTGAGATACAATCAAAAGTGAAGACTGTATCATGCTAACAAGCTCTTTTATAGCAATTTTGACCGTTTCAAGGCCCATAATCCAGTCATGCATGGTTTTCGAAAGGAACCAAGCTCTCATGGATATCTAACAACTGTATAAGTTTGGTTGAGAAGACTGTATCGTGTTAACAAGAAATTGTTTACGGACGGACGGACGCACGGACGACATAAGCCCTTCTGGCCTTTGGCCAGTAGAGCTAAAAATGTGAAACTGCTCAAAACAAGCTAATTCTCATTTATGCACAACACCTTTTCTTGTATGGCTATTTTTTTTCCTATACGTTTTATCAGCTATTCCATTATAAGTTATAACAAGTTGTAATTTTATCTTTATTTTGCAGTAGAAGAGTTTTTTCCTCTCACTTCCGAATCAAGAAATCATGTGCTTTTCAAATTCACCCACTCAGCTGAGGGATTTCACCGATAATGGAGACGGCTACAAATAGATTCCATTTTCTGAATAACTCAATTAGGGTCTTTATATAGCTTATAGCTTAACCTTTTCCCTGATACAGATGAAAAATCATAGGCTCTGTAACAAACACTTTCAATTGCGCAGATCCTGAAATATCTCTTTTTTCCAAAGAAAAAGTCTCCAACCTAGTAAGAAAATTAAGCTAGAAAAAGTACAGATTTCACTCCCTTTTTTACCAAAGTCTGAGAAATATAGGGCAATAACTCTTTTTCTTACAAAGTCGTGGAAATCTAGGGCAATACCTCTGTTTAGATTAATCCAACAGACAATTAATTTGAACTTGGATCTGTCTTTTGTCACTTAACAACTATCCACAAAGTATCATTGAAACATTGTTACACATTGAAAAGAAATTTATAAAAAAAAAAATGAAGTCTATGAGCAATAACTTTGCTTAGGCTAATTGGAAAGAAAACCAAAGTCAGAGAAATCTAGGGCAATAACTATGTTATTCCAACAGAAATGAGCTTAGATCTGTATTTTGTCACAATACAACTACGTGTACCAACAAAGTATCATTGAAAGTCTATGGGCAATAACTCTGCTTAGGCTAATTGGAAAGAGACCAATTTTAATTTGGTCTGTGTTTTGTCTCTTAACAACTATCCACAAAGTATCATTGAAACATTGACATGCATTGAAAAAGAAAATGAGCCGAAATTGACGTCTATGGGCAATAACTTATTATAATATAAAGATTTTCAATGTTTTGACAAAATATGTTCAAAGTCGTCTGCTGCAGATTTGTTGTATGAGGGAAAGGGTTAAAAACATTTTCAATAACTTCTGCTACATGTTTACAAATTCCTCTGCTCTGCGTGTGTTGTATGGGGGAAAGGATTGATGTTTTCCCTCAGATTATGACAACATCTACAAAATGAACCTTGAGGGAAATTAGTGTCAGACACAGAGAAGTTAGATACATAAATAGAACAGTTGAAGGATTCATTTCCTCATTTCCAGGGATTTTCTATTTACAGAATAGATAGGTGATTTTCCTAACAAGACCAGGGCTGATTCGTGCCACAACATGGGGAAAAAACCCTCCCTACAACATTAAATAACCCCCACCCATTCCCTGGCCAATACTGGACACTTTTTACACTAATGAGATTGTAGCAGGCCACTTTTTACATATGAGAGTGCAGCATGCTATTTGTTACACATACAACTCCAGCAGGCTAATTTTTACAAATGAGACTGCAGCAAACCACTTTTTACACTTTTACACATGAGACTGCAGCAGACTACTTTAGACACATGAGACTGCAACAGACTACTTTAGACACATGAGACTGCAGCATACTACTTTAGACACATGAGACTGCAACATACTACTTTAGACACATGAGACTACAGCAGACTACTTTAGACACATGAGACTGCAACATACTACTTTAGACACATGAGACTACAGCAGACTACTTTAGACACATGAGACTGCAACAGACTACTTTAGACACATGAGACTGCAGCAGACTACTTTAGACACATGAGACTGCAGCAGATTTCTTTTTGTACACATGAGACTGCAGAAAACTACTTTTTATACATGAGACTGCAGCATACCACTTTTTATACATGAGACTGCAGAAAACTACTTTTTATACATGAGACTGCAGCAGACTACTTTTTATACACATGAGACTGCAGAAAACTACTTTTTATAGCACACTACTTTTTACACACAAGACTGCAGCATACCACTTTTTATACATGAGACTGCAGCAGACTACTTTTTACACATGAGACTGCAGCATACCATTTTTTATACATGAGACTGCAGCATACCACTTTTTATACATGAGACTGCAGCATACCACTTTTTATACATGAGACTGCAGCAGACTACTTTTTATACATGAGACTGCAGCATACCACTTTTTATACATGAGACTGCAGCAGACCACTTTTTATACATGAGACTACAGCTGACTACTTTTTATACATGAGACTGCAGTATACCACTTTTTATACATGAGACTGCAGCAAACTACTTTTTACACACAAGACTGCAGCATACCACTTTTTATACATGAGACTGCAGCATACTACTTTTTTTTACATGAGACTGCAGCATACCACTTTTTATACATGAGACTGCAGCATACCACTTTTTATACATGAGACTGCAGCAGACTACTTTTTACACATGAGACTGCAGCATACCAGTTTTTATACATGAGACTGCAGCATACCACTTTTTATACATGAGACTGCAGCAAACTACTTTTTACACACAAGACTGCAGCATACCACTTTTTATACATGAGACTGCAGCTGACTACTTTTTATACATGAGACTGCAGCATACCACTTTTTATACATGAGACTGCAGCATACCACTTTTTATACATGAGACTGCAGCATACTACTTTTTTATACATGAGACTGCAGCATACCACTTTTTATACATGAGACTGCAGCATACTACTTTTTAAACATGAGACTGCAGCAGACTACTTTTTACACATGAGACTGCAGCATACCAGTTTTTATACATGAGACTGCAGCATACCACTTTTTATACATGAGACTGCAGCTGACTACTTTTTATACATGAGACTGCAGCATACCACCTTTTATACATGAGACTGCAGCATACCAGTTTTTATACATGAGACTGCAGCATACTACTTTTTTATACATGAGACTGCAGCATACCACTTTTTATACATGAGACTGCAGCATACCACTTTTTATACATGAGACTGCGGCAGACTACTTTTTATACATGAGACTGCAGCATACCACTTTTTATACATGAGACTGCAGCAGACTACTTTTTATACATGAGACTGCAGCAGACTACTTTTTATACATGAGACTGCAGCATACCACTTTTTATACATGAGACTGCAGCAGACTACTTTTTACACATGAGACTGCAGCAGACTACGTTTTATACATGAGACTGCAGCATACTACTTTTTAAACATGAGACTGCAGCAGACTACTTTTATACATGAAACTGCAGCAGACTAATTTTCCTACATGTATGAGACTGCAGCAGACTTCTATTTACAGATACAAGACTGCAGCAGAATACGGCTCATTCCTTTTAAGCATGTGGCTCGTCAGAGCCAATTGCTATAGTAAGCGATTTCCGAAAACACTCATCGAAATCTAGAATCAATCCCTATTGTTAAAGTCTTATTACAATATCAGCAATGAATGACTCCAAATATCTCTTTCTTCTGTAGCTCTCCATTACTGAACAGCATTTTGGGCTCAGAGAGAAGTCTAAATATTTGTAGATTGTATATAATTTCAATGAAAACACATGCATCTGTGGAATACTTGCTAAAAATGAATGTTCTGGTTGCAGAGTATCCATGTTTACAGTATGGTACCGCCAAAAAGTCTGTCACTCTAGTCCGTCTTCTCTGTCAACAAACAAATTCATTGAAATACACGACATGTCAGTGAATGGAGTCGAAGCAGATTTTCAATTCCATCTCATACATTATTTTAACAGATAGGCCCTAGTCAAGTCCCAGTGATTAAACATATACCAAAAAGGAATCAAAATATTGAAATGAAAAGTAAATAATTGTTGATATTTTATAAAGATATAACAAAATGAAGGTTTATATTATTTAAACTAAGACATGAGCTTTTTGTGGCGAGTGGATTGACAAACAGAAATAACAACAACGAACAAATTTACATAGTCAGTTTTGAACAGCCCGTTGAATTTCTATTCCTTATTGAGATAATATCTACATAGAGTTAAATTATGTAAATACTATCTTTCTTTATGTTCAGGCAGATAATAAATATCATTGCACATTCTATCTGCCATGCAAAGAACACTCATGATACTCAAAAAACTCAATGACGCAGTAGAAGGCTTCTGGAAATTCCAAAAGGTTCTATAAATAGCTTGCGAGACTGGTAATCGATTGTTTTTAAATCTCAACATTTCAAACGCTTTATTTTGTAGCAATATACGAAAGCGTCTAGATGATAAGACTGGTTTACAAAGGTTTAAATGACACGATGTCAGTGTGTACACAAGTTATACACGTTCAAGTGCATCCCTCTCTATACGTTCTAGAGTCAATTAGCAATCAATGCTGAAAGTGTAGACTAATTTAGTAAGAGATCAAGCATTTTCATATATGCCTATATTTGTATCAACTGAACAGTTTGGCAAATAGAGAAATTGTGCTTTATGAGAATTTTTTGTGTTTGTTTTTGCTCTCAAATTTTTCAAAGCAGTTTAACTTTTCTAGGGAGAAAACCCTCAATGTGAAGGAACTAAATTGAACAGACCTGTTCAATATCGGACATCATTGAAACAAACACCAAACTAATGGATACTGTTTTCTCTCCTGTCTATGATAATTTAGTCATTTCTAAAGTGTACAAAATATTTTATCTTAAATTGGCCTAGCGACCTGCATGGTGATGAACACATCATGACCAATTTTATAACGTAACTTAAAAATCACCAAGACAACATTCTGGCAAACTAACATTATTCTACTGTCAAACAAGAGGGCCATGATGGCCCTGGATCGCTCACCTTAATTATACAATGTACTGCAATGCAAAACACATCAAGACAATTATTCTGAATGCAACCTCCACAGTGTTAACAATATTTTCCTTCATTTGGCCTAGTGATTTATATTTTTTTACCTGATATGACCCATATTCCAACATGGACTAGATATCATCAAGACAACATTCTGACAAAGTTTCAACTTGCTCAAAGTAAAAATGCGGCCTCCAGAGTTTGAACAATATTTTCCTTTATTGACCTAGTTTCTGATACATATATGACCCATATTCGAACTTGACCTAGAAATAATTCCGACAAACATTCTGACCAAATTTCAAGCTGCTGAAGCAAAAAATGTGGCATCCAAAGTGTTCACAAGAATTTCCTTCAATTTGATCTAGTGACCTAGTTTTTGACCCAGCATGGACCATATTCGTACTTGGCCTACATATCATCAAGAAAAACATTCTGATAAAGTTTCATCATGCTGAAATTAACAAGAGGGCCATGATGGCCCTTGAATCGCTCACCTGATTTTATTTTTTTTTCACTTTAGCTATATAAGCCCCGCCCCCTGGCAGCCATAGTTTCCGACGAATAAACTTGGCTTGAAGGAATCTGATAGAGGGTCACCCTGGGAACATTTCTACAAAATTATTTGAAAATCGGCCAGATACTTCTGGAGGAGAAGATTTTTTAAGTTTTCACTATCATCCATATAATGCAAAATAGCCCTTCCCACTGGCGGCCATGTTTTGTGACCAATCAACATGGCTTGAAGGAATCTGGTAGAGGGTCATCCAAGGAACATTTCTACAAAATTATTTGAAAATCTGCCAACCAGTTTGGGAGAAGAAGAATTTTTTTTTTTTTCGTTTCGTTGCCATGGAAACCAGAATTTTGCATGGATCCCAAAAATTTGAAGGAATTCTGGTGAGGTCATTGAGAGGATGCTTTCTGTGAAGTTTCATCCCAATTGACACACTGGTTACTGAGGAGAAGATGTTGAAGATTTTTTAAGTTTTCACTATGGCCATATTAAAAGGCAAAATAGCCCCCGCCCCCTGGCGGCCATGTTTTTTGACCAATCAACATGGCTTGAAGGAATCTGATAGAGGCTCACCCAAGGAACATTTCTACAAAATTATTTGAAAATCGGCCTGACACTTTCGGAGGAGAAGATTTTTTTAAGTTTTCACTATAGCCATATAAGGCAAAATAGCCCCGCCCCCCCCCCTGGCGGCCATGTTTTTCGACCAATCAACATGGCCTGAAGGAATCTGATAGAGGGTCATCCAAGGAACATTTCTACAAAAAAATTTGAAAATCTGCCAACCAGTTTGGGAGAAGAAGAATTTTGAAGTTTTTTCGGTTTCGTTGCCATGGAAACCAGAATTTTGCATGGATCCAAAAAATTTGAAGGAATTCTGGTGAGGTCATTGAGAGGATGCTTTCTGTGAAGTTTCATCCAAATTGACCCACTGGTTACTGAGGAGAAGAAGTTGACGCACGACGCACAACGGACAAAAGGCGATCACAATAACTCACCTTGAGCAAAGCTCAGGTGAGCTAAAAAGCAAGTAGATTTGACAATTTAGCAAGTAAGTTTTTAGGCCACTTGCTTTTTTTAGCAAGTGGCAAAAAAAGTTAAATTTGAACCCTGGATCTAAGACTAAGAGACATAGATCTATAGATGTATTAAAATGTTCGGTCGACGTTGGATTGTGCAGTATACAGGAACAATTGGACTCAATGAATTCCTGTGACAGTGGACTTATGTATTATAAGAGTCAGCATGACTGTGGACATATTATGATGAGAGTGTCATTGGACTTGTATAAAACTCAAGGATAAAAGTTAGACTATAGTTGATTTAAAACTGATTTGTGAGTACCAAATTTTGTTCTTGAAATATATAGAAAACGCAATGATTCTTTGTATAAGATTGAAATTGTCAGACAAACCTAATCCTTTAATAACCCAATACATAAATAATTCAACCCGGTTACACCTATATTCAATCAAAGGGGGCCAGCACGTATTTTTAGCTATATATAGTGTAAATATAGATTATATTTACACTATATGATCCAGAATTCGTTGTCCAGGAATTTCTGTTACATCTCAAAATGCTTGGTGTCCAGTATTTTCATAAGAAACTACACTGTAAATGAATATGGTCAAATGTAGACTAGCATTTGATTATTCTCTCATGAAATGGTCAAGTTGATATTTTTAAACATGTCCGATTTATCGCCAATTTTCATTTCCTCAGCCCTTTGAGATGTAACATGGAGTCCAGAACATTGAATCGCACTGATTCTTGGTTTATCCTTTGCTCTACAAATCTAACTTGTTTCTCCAACAAAATGTACATTCATCTTTATGTGTCAAGCATAGAAAACATTCTAGAAGGCAACACTACTCTAAAGTTCATTCATTTATTCAGAGATGTAACAGGACACGATACTAGCTATAAAAGTTCCAAAAAATGACCTAAAATATTATATTCGGCATCTTCTTCTGCTGTAAATAATACATTTGAACATTAAGAAAGTTTTATACACTTTGATTGTTGATGCAACATGATTGTGTCCAATGATTTAAAGATCTTCCTTCAAACTGAGATGTAACAATGGACACCATACAGGTGTTGTAATTCTAGGTTTGAAAAAAGATCAGCTGAATTGCTAATTTCCTCCTATCTATGAGAACAGTGTTTCAGTGGAACATCCCTATAGCTTTAAGTCTCATTCTTTTATGCTTATCAGTGAAAATATTACTCATGAAAACATTAGTTTTCTGTGAACACTTGTGAAATAAAACTCATTTCTCTACCAAAATCAACAAACATCCTCAATACAATTGCTTTGAAGAAGTAAATCTTAACCCATTACCACATAATAATGCATTTTAACAGCTAACAGAACGAGCAATTTCTCCTTTTGCCATAACGTTTTCATGCCTATACTCTTGTCAAAATTTAATTTCCATTCAGTTTTTATATTTTTACCGACATGGTTCCAAAGTCATCTGCTGCAAACTTGTTGTATGTGGTAAAGGGTTAACTGCAATCAAATCATGTATTATCTAATCCAAAATAGGACAAAATAAATGATCTACATCTTGCGAAAAAGGGTCTTAATGCCTCTGCGTAAAGTGTTGTCTCAGATCAGACACTTTCCACCTCTGATGAATTTAGGTCTAGGATAGGCCTTCTTGAAACACAAAACACCAAAGAAGCTGAAAGTGTCGTCCCGGATTAGCCTGTGGGCACTGCACAGGCTGATCCGGGATGAAACTTTACGCACAGGCATTTTAAAAGACCCCTTTTCGCGAAATGCAGCTCAAATTCACAATCCTGCACGTTTTGTCTGATGGATCAAAATGTGTCATTTTTATTCTGACACCAGTCAGTCAGTTATATCACGGCATTTCCTTTGTAAGTTACCAGTACTACTGGTCCATTTATCCTGACACCAGCCAGCCAGTCAGTTATATCACGGCATTTCCTTTGTAAGTTACCAGTACTACTGGTCCATTTATTCTGACACCAGCCAGCCAGTCAGTTATATCACGGCATTTCCTTTGTAAGTTACCAGTACTACTGGTCCATTTATCCTGACACCAGTCAGTCAGTTATATCACGGCATTTCCTTTGTAAGTTACCAGTACTACTTGTCTTTTTATTCTGACACCAGCCAGCCAGTCAGTTATATCACGGCGTTTCCTTTGTAAGTTACCAGTACTACTGGTCTTTTTATTCTGACACCAGCCAGTCAGTCAGTTATATCACGGCATTTCCTTTGTAAGTTACCAGTACTACTTGTCTTTTTATTCTGACACCAGCCAGCCAGTCAGTTATATCACGGCGTTTCCTTTGTAAGTTACCAGTACTACTTGTCTTTTTATTCTGACACCAGCCAGCCAGTCAGTTATATCACGGCGTTTCCTTTGTAAGTTACCAGTACTACTTGTCTTTTTATTCTGACACCAGCCAGCCAGTCAGTTATATCACGGCATTTCTTTGTAAGTTACCAGTACTACTTGTCTTTTTATTCTGACACCAGCCAGCCAGTCAGTTATATCACGGCATTTCCTTTGTAAGTTACCAGTACTACTTGTCTTTTTATTCTGACACCAGCCAGTCAGTCAGTTATATCACGGCATTTCCTTTGTAAGTTACCAGTACTACTTGTCTTTTTATTCTGACACCAGTCAGTCAGTTATATCACGGCATTTCCTTTGTAAGTTACCAGTACTACTGGTCCATTTATCCTGACACCAGTCAGTCAGTTATATCACGGCATTTCCTTTGTAAGTTACCAGTACTACAGATATAACTTCATGTATAATACATACAAGCTGATACTAAATTTCTAACATTCCATTATATTGAAACCATCATTGACATTTAGCCACAAACTGTGACAAAGTAGACAGTAGTCAATGTGTCAAATAATTGCAATACAGTGCTATCTTCATACAGATGTAACTTTGACAACAATGATGCAATGTGTAGAGTAACCTGGACACCACTTTTTGTGTCAAGTTACATCTTTTGGAACCAAAAATGGAAACAAAAACTTATGAGCACATGTGAACCTACAGTTGCTTCTGCCACGACAAACAGCAATTCTGAAGTGCAATGCTTGTGCCAATAATAATGTCTCCGATGGTTACAAGTAGAATACAAACCATGTGTACATTAGATGTAACATTGACGCCAGACATAATATTTACCTGTAACAAAGACACAATATTTGGAATCCATGTTACATCATAAATGTAAAAACATTTATTCTGGATTTTATTCTACTGCATGGATACACATGGCAGATTTGCCAGTCATTGTTGAGTTCCTTTAAAATTTTATAGTTTTTTCTGAGTTAAACAGACACAAATGTCTTGAACGTGGTCAAGACGTAATTTGGACACGTTAGAATTCTCTTGGTTTTGTCGTACATGTTACGTCTCACGTTCACATGCACATTTTACAACTTATTCTAATGGATAACCATCCGTTGTAGTATCCTTTTGGTGCAGTCGATAATAAATCGACAATACTTAAATAATATGTTTACAGTAGGTGAAAAGATTTTACGATATGTGAAATTTTCAACGGTCGAAGGAATCGGCGAGCCATCGTCGGTAAGGTCCCACACAAAAGGGCTTTATTTCCTGTATGTGTGAGCAATTTACTTTGAATTTCTTCCCGATTGTAAAATAATAAATATTAATACTCACAAAAACTAATGTTTCACCAGCAGATTCCGTGTAAATCGATGTGAAATGTTAAACAAGAGGGCCATGATGGCCCTTGAATCGCTCACCTGATTTTTTTTTTTTTTTTTCACTTTAGCTATATAAGCCTCGCCCCCTGGCAGCCATAGTTTCCGACCAATCAACTTGGCTTGAAGGAATCTGATAGAGGGTCACCCTAGGAACATTTCTACAAAATTATTTGAAAATCGGGCCGACACTTTTGAAGAAGAAGATTTTTTAAGTTTGCACTATAGCCATATAAGGCAAAATAGCCCCCCCCCCCCCCCCCCCCCTGGCGGCCATGTTTTTCGACCAATCAACATGGCTTGAAGGAATCTGATAGAGGGTCACCCAAGGAACATTTCTACAAAATTATTTGAAAATCGGCCTGACACTTATGGAGGAGAAGATTTTTTAAGTTTTCATTATAGCCATAAAAGGCAAAATAGCCCCGCCCCCTGGCGGCCATGTTTTTTGACCAATCAACATGGCTTGAAGGAATCTGATAGAGGATCACCCAAGGAACATTTCTACAAAATTATTTGAAAATCGGCCTGACACTTTTGGAGGAGAAGATTTTTTAAGTTTGCACCATAGCCATATAAGGCAAAATAGCCCCGCCCCCCCTGGCGGCCATGTTTTTCGACCAATCAACATGGCTTGAAGGAATCTGATAGAGGGTCACCCAAGGAACATTTCTACAAAATTATTTGAAAATCGGCCTTACACTTTCGGAGGAGAAGATTTTTTAAGTTTTCACTATAGCCATATAAGGCAAAATAGCCCCGCCCCCCCTGGCGGCCATGTTTTTCGACCAATCAACATGGCTTGAAGGAATCTGATAGAGGGTCACCCAAGGAACATTTCTACAAAATTATTTGAAAATCTGCCAACCAATTTGGGAGAAGAAGAATTTTGAAGTTTTTTCGGTTTCGTTGCCATGGAAACCAGAATTTTGCATGGATCCCAAAAATTTGAAGGAATTCTGGTGAGGTCATTGAGAGGATGCTTTCTGTGAAGTTTCATCCCAATTGACCCACTGGTTACTGAGGAGAAGAAGTTGACGGACGACGGACGACGCACGACGGACGACGGACAAAAGGCGATCACAATAACTCACCTTGAGCAAAGCTCAGGTGAGCTAAAAAATGCAGTATCCAGAGTGTTAACAAGATTACCCTTTAATTTGGCCTAGTGACCTAGTTTTTAACCCGGCATGACCCATATCCGAACTTGGCCTAGATATCATTTAGACAAACATTCTGACCAAATTTCAAGCTGCTGAAGCAAAAAATGCTGCATCTAAAGTGTTAACAAGATTTTCCTTCAATTTGACCTAGTGACCTAGTTTTTGACCCGGCATGACCCATATTCAAACTTGGTGGCCTAAATATCATTCAGCTCAACATTCTGACCAAATTTCAAGCCGCTGAAGCAAAACATGCGGCTTCTACAGAGTTAACAAGATTTTCCCTCAATTTGACCTAGTGACCTAGTTTTTGACCCAGCATAACCCATATTCGAACTTGACCTAGATATTTTTAAGACAAACATTCTGACAAAATTTCAAACTGCTTAAGCAAAAATTGCAGCCTCTGGAGTGTTAACAAGATTTTCCTTCAATTTGACCTAGTGACCTACTTTTTGACCCGACGTGACCCATGTTCGAACTTGATCTACATATCATCAAGACAAACATTCTGATAAAGTTTCAACATGATCAAGTTGAAAATGTGGCCTCCAGAGTGTTAACAAGATTTCCCTTCAATTCGACCTAGTGACCTAGTTTTTGACCTCGTATGGCCCAGTTTCGAACTTGTCCAAGATTTTATGGAGATGAACGTTCTGATAAACTTTAATGAAGATTGGATGCAAAATGTAGCCTGTAGAGTGTTAACAAGCTCAAATGTTGACGACGCACGACGGACGGACGCCGGACAAAATGTGATCACAATAGCTCACCTTGCACTTTGTGCATAGGTGAGTTAAAAATGCATCTTTTTTCAAATTTATCCGCACCAGAGTGCACTATTATAGAAAATCACAAGGCCTAACCCGAGATACTGCTTGTTACTTTGCAGGATTTTTATATACGATAGCTACTACCATTGGCGCTTTGATTTTATTAACAAATCATCAGTCTGTTTCCCGACTTACTATGATGCGCTGTAATGAGGGGTCGGTACTCCAGACTAACAAATCATATGTATGTAGAATAATTAATATTTATTTACTCACTACAATTATATCATCCAAGGAACATTTGTGCCAAATCATGTCTATATGCTTGGAATAAGTAGATTTGTAAAGATTTCACTATACATTCATGTAAGGAAAACAAGCCCTGCCACCTGGTTGCCATATTTTTCAATGAGTCGGTATGCTTTCAATTATAGAGATTTTCTAATTTTTGACAAAATATGTTCAGTCGTCTGCTGCAGAATTGTCGTATGAGGGAAAGGGTTAATCATGGAGAGGGTTAACTGTTTTCCAAAGTAAATTGGGCCAAGGCTCCAGTAAAACTAACCGTAACGTCATTATTACAATTGTATTTGAGTTAACCCTTTCCCTCATACGACAATTCTGCAGCAGACGACTTTGAACGTATTTTGTCAAAACATAGAAAATCTTCATAATTGAATGGATAACCTATGACTAAAAGTGGAAAACATTGGGGCAAAAGGAGAAATTGCACGTTTTGTGCAATTCCTTCTTTTGTCACTATGTTTTCAAAAAGCTGTCTGCTGTAGAGGCGTCAGAAAGCGTCTATATAAGGGAAAGGGTTAAGCTCCAGTAATGACTCATTGGCAAACTGGGAAGAATCTGATTAGACTTTGTGATGTGCTTGCTGATCTGGGTCTACACTGAGCACCGCTCCTTTTTTTTCTTCGGCTATTTTGAGCCATATCTCAAATTGTTTTCAAAAATCGTCTTTCCTACATACAACAAATTTGCAGGTGACAGCTTTGAAAGCATCTCCACAAAAATATGGAAACTCTTTGTAAATGAAAATATAATTTATCATCCTCAGTAATTTCTCCATTTGCCACAATATTTTGAAAAAGCAGGAGCATCAAACACATCTATAAGTGGGAAAGAGTTAATAGGCACCAAAGGTTACCCTCACGAAGGGTAGGTTTTCCGATAGCCAGGCTCATTTATACTAGCCTGCCAATTTACGAGGATAAATATCTCACAAGAAATTCTCCGTGAGAAGATTAATTAATCAATAACAGTTAGGAAGATGGGTTCAAATATAGCTCCTCATTTCTAAAAATGAGTCCTCAAAATTACTTTACCAATTGATAAGGCTGATTGGATTGGCACGAAAAAAAGTCTGATTTGGTTATATAAACCCTTTCCCACAATAAGTCGCAATCAGATGACTTTGCAAGCAAATAGGTTAATATATATGGAAAATCTCTCAAAATGAAAGAACAGTCAAACTTGTCTTAAGCAGCCACCCAGAGGAAAGTCAAAATGTGGCTTTATACAAGTCAAATAAAGAAGAAAATATTGTTTTTATTAATCTTCATGTATATGCTTATTCTCAAGTCATCTGCTGCAGAGGAGTCAGAAAGTGTCTGTATAAGGGAAAGGGATAATAACATGCAGATGTAATTTCTCACATCTATAGGAAATGACTTTTAAAAATAGTATGGCAAAAGGAGGAATTTCTCTTCAATTTGCATGTATTCAACTCTTTTCTTTCGTTCATGGGATGTTTTAGGTCACAATACACCAAATAAATTCCTTCTTTGTTTCCATGTAAATCAACCAGTGTCACCCTTTCTAAACGTTTCTCATGTAGAACACCCTATATCATTGAAAAGAGTTACCTCTAAGCTTTAAAACAACCCAAAGAAAATGGGGGGAGGGGTTGGGGGGTTAATGTAGTATGCACAAAAGAAGTCACCCAGTAAAAATGGTCATTTTATTCACATTCTCTACTTATACTTTCAAACAAGGTCAAAATACAAACTAGATACCCCACAGGCAACATGTCAAGCCCGCACCAAAGGTTTTGTCAAAGACATAGTGCTCTTCCATGCAATTGCAACAAAGAATGACCTGATAGCAGTTAATTAAAGGCCTTCTGCAATACCAAAGTGGTTATAAAATGTCAAAATGTAAGATGGTTTCTACTTATACCACAGTTCTATTAACTTAACAAATGCTATATTGGTCGCAAATTAAATTATTCAAACCCTCTCCTTCAAGTTGAAGAATCTTGACATATCAGACACCCAAATGTATGTTTATCCGTATATTTTAAATGAAAGAATCGTATTTCATTGTTGTCTCAAAGTCAAACTATTGATTGTCAAAATGTTCACCTGACCTTGACCTTCCATGTACAGACCTGGGTCTTCATTTGACATGCTATCTGATCATTGTGTACATGTATGCTCAGTTACTTGGGAATCCTATGATGCATAGTTGATATGTGGGCCGGACAAAGTACAATCCTAACAAACATTTCACGTTTCGATTGTTAAGTGTGACCTTGACCTTTGAGGTACAGGCCTGTGTCCTGTGCGCCACATGTCGTCTCATCATGGTGAACATAAGTGCCCAGTAACGTATTCTCTGATGCATGGTTACTCATTTTGACCTTTGACCTCAAGTATGACCTTGACCTATAAGGTACTGGCCTGGGTCTTGTGCGCAACACTTCACCTCATCATGGTGAACATGTGGGCCATACAAGGTTCGGACAGACGGCCGCATGGACACGCACACAAACATACACCCAACTGCCATTGTGACAGCTATGTCAAGCCCACCGTAACAGGCTCACACATAAATGATCAAATCAATTATTTCCAGTGCAACCTATATATCGTAAATCCAAAGCATTAATTCTTGTGATAAAATAACACTAAATTCTACACAAACAAAGTTTTTTTAGGGACTATTTGGTTGCGGATGTTTGGAATAATTTTCTCCTTTGGCAGTAAGTTTTTCAAGAGTCTACTGCAGCAGATGCATGAAAAATCTTTGCAAATTGGGAAAGGGATAAATAATTTCAGCAAGTTTGTCCTTTTTCATATGACACAAACCTTAGAGATCATTATCATCCCCACATTTTCCTGCAAAGCTGATTACTTCAGTTCAATGATGGTCATTAATTTATCTCTACTTCCAAAATTAGTAATTTTACAGTAAATATAACACATCAACATCAGATACAAGTTGTTTTTTCCATTGATTCCGGAACCGGCTTTTAGTTTATATTAACCCTTTCCCTCATATAGACGCTTTCTGACACCTCTGCAGCAGACAGCTTTTTGAAAACATAGTGACAAAAGAAGAAAGTGCTCAAAACGAGCAATTTCTCCTTTTGCCACAATGTTTTCCACTTTTAGTCATAGGTTATCCATTCAATTATAGAGATTTTCTAGTTTTTGACAAAATATGTTCAAAGTCGTCTGCTGCAGAATTGTCGTATGAGGGAAAGGGTTAATGCTTCCAGGAGATGTAACCAGTACTCGCGTGGTTTGTTTAAAAACAAAAATCACTAAATTAGAAGGCCATGATGGCCCTGGATTGCTCATCTGAGTTATACCAACTGTATAGGCAATCACAATAACTCAATTTGCATTCAGGTGAGCTAATACTAGTGTTGACAAGATTTCCTTTAACCCTTTCCCTCATACGACAATTCTGCAGCAGACGACTTTGAACAAATATTGTCAAAACCTCCATAATTGAATGGATAACCTATGACAAAAAGTGGAAAAAGGAAAAATTGCATGTTTTGTGCAATTTCTTCTTTTGTCACTATGTTTTCAAAACGCCGTCTGCTGCAGAGGCGTCAGAAAGCGTCTATATGAGGGAAAGGGTTAACTTTATCCTAGTTACCTTGTTTTTGATCCGACATGACCAATATTCAAAATTGTCCTATATATCATGATGACAATCATTCTTACAAAAGTTCAACAGGCTCAAGTTAAAAAATAAATGATTCCAGATTGTTAACAAGATTTTCCTTCAATTTGGCCTAGTGACCTAGTTTTTGACTTAAAGACATGACGCATATTCAAACTTAGCCTAGATATCATGCTTAGGTGAGCTTAAAAAGAAATACATAAAAATCCAGGAAACGACTAAGTAACTTTGAAATAGAATGCGAAACATTTCCATAAAAGGAAAAGTTGCTTGTTATCAGTAAATTAACATACAATATTTTTTTTTTAACATATGAAAACATACGAGTTTTTGTAGTTTGAATACATCTTGGTGGACAAAAACCAGTCAGTATAAAAAGGGAGACTAGCTTGTTTTTCGCTGATGTGTTATAAAGTTGTCTGTTACAAAGGCTTCAGAAAGCTTCTCTATGTGGGAAAGGGTTAAAAGTTGACCTTATTAGGGAAAGGCGAACAGACACAATTTGATACATCTGCAGAAAATAAATTTTAACAAGAGCGCCAAATGTCACAAAATACGCCCATCCTGGTTTTTTTTAAAACGTCAGGCAAATTCTGAGAGCGGACACTGTTAATACAGTTTTGGCCATTTCGAGGGACATAAGTGTGTAGTGACTAAGATAATGTGGTTAGTTGTCGAACCTGATCCAAGATATTCTGCCCATCAATATATTGTCTAAATTTGGTGATGATCAGATAAAAGCTTCACAAGTTATTGATCGGACAAGACCAATTTGCGGTAATTTCTATAATTAAAGGGCAATAACTCTCCAAGTGAATGAAGCGATATGGCTGGTAATCGGACTTGTCCGATATATTCTGCTAATACACATTCTGACCAAATTTGGTGATGATTGGACAAAGGCTTCTAACGTTATTTAGCTGACAAGACCAATTTCAGGTAATTTCTATAATTAAAGGGCGGTAACTCTCAATTGAATATGGCGATATGGCTAGTTATCGAACTTGTCCAAGATATTATGCTAATTCACATTCTGACCAATTTATGGTGATGATTGGACAAAGGCTTCTAAAGTTATTTAGCTGACAACATACTGGACACCGCCCGCCCACCCGCTGCAGGTGAAACTATAATACGTTCCGTTTTTTCAAAACGAGCATATAAAAACACTGTGGAAAATGCTCAAAATGTAATATATTCAATAATTATTCTATCATTTGTAGAAAATTTACATATTTTTGCTATTATGTTATTAAAACCAGCTACTGCAGAAGTGTTTTATGTGGGAAAGGGTAAAGCCTTTCCCACATATAACAAATCTGCAGCAGAGGTTTTAAAATAATCAAGTCCAAAATATAGACAATTGATCTCTAATAAGAATAGTATGATTATTGAAGAGAGTTGAAATTATTGTGGCACATCATGAGCAATTTCTTCTTTTGCCACAAGGATTTCAAAAGAGTTCTGTCAAGGGCGTACCGCCCATTACGCACAATACGCACAATACGCACAATACGCACATGCGTATAGAAAATTCCACAACCAAACGTCCATTTTAGAATATCAGCACTGTAAATTGTAAACAAGAGGCCCATGAGGGCCTATGCTCTACTGGTATGGTTCTTTGCTCATTTTCAATCCAGAGCATGTATGTATGGTGAAGATCGGATAGTAAATGGAGGCTCTTTTGTGTTCACAAGCTGTATTATAGCAATTTTTACAATTTCATGGGCCATAATCCAGTCTTGCCGGATCTGGCTGGTTTTCAAAAGGAACCAAGCTCTCATCAATATTTAACTACTTAAGTTTGGTGAAGATCAGATAGTAAATAGAGCCTCTATTGTGTTCACATGCTCAATTATAGCAATTTGAACAATTTCAAGGGCCATAATCCAGTCTTGTATAGGCGGATCTGGCTGGTTTACGAAAGGAACCGAGCTCTCATGGATATCTAACTACTGTATAAGTTTGGTTGAGATACAATCAAAAGTGAAGACTGCATGTATCGTGTTAACAAGCTCTTTTATAGCAATTTTGACCATTTCAAGGGCCATAATCCAGTCATGCATGAGCGGATCTGGCTGGTTTTCGAAAGGAACCGAGCTCTCGTGGATATCTAACTACTGTATAAGTTTGGTTGAGATGCAATCAAAAGTGAAGACTGTATCGTGTTAACAAGCTCTTTTATAGCAATTTTGACCATTTCAAGGGCCATAATCCAGTCATGCATGGGCGGATCTGGTTGGTTTTCGAAAGGAACCGAGCTCTCATGGATATCTAACTACTGTATAAGTTCAGTTGAGATACAATCAAAAGTGAAGACTGTATCGTGTTAACAAGCTCTTTTATAGCAATTTTGACCATTTCAAGGGCCATAATCCAGTCATGCATGGGCGGATCTGGCTGGTTTTCGAAAGGAACCGAGCTCTCATGGATATCTAACTACTGTATAAGTTTGGTTGAGATACAATCAAAAGTGAAGACTGTATCGTGTTAACAAGAAATTGTTTACGGACGGACGGACGCACGCACGCACAGACGACGGACAAATCGCCACGACATAAGCCCTTCTGGCCTTTGGCTAAACAAGAGGGCCATGATGGCCCTGGATCGCTCACCTTAATTATACAATGTACTGCAATGCAAAACACATCAAGACAATTATTCTGAATGCAACCTCCACAGTGTTAACAATATTTTCCTTCATTTGGCCTAGTGATCTATATTTTTTTACCAGATATGACCCATATTCCAACATGGACTAGATATCATCAAGACAACATTCTGACAAAGTTTCAACTTGCTCAAAGTAAAAATGCGGCCTCCGGAGTTTGAACAATATTTTCCTTTATTGACCTAGTTTCTGATCCAATATGACCCATATTCGAACTTGACCTAGATATAATTCAGACAAACATTCTGACCAAGCTGCTGAAGCACAAAATGCGGCATCCAAAGTGTTCATAAGATTTTCCTTCAATTTGATCTAGTGACCTAGTTTTTGACCCAGCATGACCCATATTCAAACTTGACCTACATATCATCCAGAAAAACATTCTGATAAAGTTTTATCATGCTGAAATTAAAAATGCAGTATCCAGAGTGTTAGCAAGATTACCCTTCAATTGGGCCTAGTGACCTAGTTTTTAACCCGGCATGACCCATATCCGAACTTGGCCTAGATATCATTTAGACAAACATTCTGACCAAATTTCAAGCTGCTGAAGCAAAAATTGCGGCATCCAAAGTGTTAACAAGATTTTCCTTCAATTTGACCTAGTGACCTAGTTTTTGACCCGGCATGACCCATATTCGAACTTGGTTTAGATATCATTCAGCTCAACATTCTGACAAAATTTCAAGCCGCTGAAGCAAAACATGCGGCCTCTACAGTGTTAACAAGATTTTCCTTCAATTTGACCTAGTGACCTAGTTTTTGACCCGGCATAACCCATATTCGAACTTGACCTAGATATTTTTAAGACAAACATTTTGACAAAATTTCAAACTGCTGAAGCAAAAATTGCAGCCTCTGGAGTGTTAACAAGATTTTCCTTCAATTTGACCTAGTGACCTACTTTTTGACCCGATGTGACCCATGTTCGAACTTGACCTACATATCATCAAGACAAACATTCTGATAAAGTTTCAACATGGTCAAGTTGAAAATGTGGCCTCCAGAGTGTTAACAAGATTTCCCTTCAATTCGACCTAGTGACCTAGTTTTTGACCTCATATGGCCCAGTTTCGAACTTGTCCAAGATTTCATGGAGATGAACGTTCTGATAAACTTTCATGAAGATTGGATGCAAAATGTAGCCTGTAGAGTGTTAACAAGCTCAAATGTTGACGACGCACGACGGACGGACGCCGGACAAAATGTGATCACAATAGCTCACCTTGCACTTCGTGCATAGGTGAGCTAAAAACAGGATAGTGCGTATAAAACATTCTTCTCTAGTTACGCCCTTGGTTCTGCTGCAGAGAAAAGAGCTTTATGTGGAAAAAGGTTAAGATATTTGAACAAAATGTACTTACTTCTTTCAAATTTGAACAGCTACCATTTTGTAGAGATGGATGAACGCCACTTGGTGGTGAGTTAGGACCGGAGTCAGAGTTACTGCCGCATTCAACTGAAACAACACAAAACATGAGAATTATAAAATACTGCATCCCACTGAAATATGTCTGCATTCAATTTAAACAATTTATGGGTTAAAAAAACTGCATCCAACTGACATAAGACTAAATGAACATAATAAAGGAGCTGAATCACTATGAGTTTGATTGTTAGTAGGAGTAGTTGAATTGTTTTTTAACCCTTTCCCAAATACAACAAATTTGCAGCAGACAAACTATTTAACATCTGTGTAAAATATGTATTGTAGATAAAAAATGATTAACCCTTTCCCTCATATAGACGCTTTCTGACGCCTCTGCAGCAGACAGCTTTTTGAAAACATAGTGATAAAAGAAGAGCAATTTTTGACACAATCTTTCCACTTTTAGTCATAGGTTATCCATTCAATTATAGAGATTTTCTATTTTTTGACAAAATATGTTCAAAGTCGTCTGCTGCAGAATTGTTGTATGAGGGAAAGGGTAAAGTTGCGAACAATTTGTCAAAAGCAACAATTGTTCCTTTTCGCTTCCAAATTTTCAAAGGTCATCTGCTGGAGATGCATCAAAAAGAAAGTGTTAATCTCATATGATAAATCCCATGTGATATGCTTCGTTTTCAGTGAAATGTTTCCATGTTCAGAAAATTGGGAATACATGTATATTCTTGAAGCAGAGTTGAAAACATTGTAGGAAAAGGAGTAATTACCTATAATGAGCATTTCAGTTTTAAGACCTTCCCTCATATCTGACGCCTCTAAGGCTGACAACTTTTGAAAACATTGTTACAAAATTGTAGCAAATTCTCCTTTTGCCACAATGTTTTAAACTCTTTTATAATAATACTTTCATTCAAAAAGAGTCCCAATATTTTGTCTAGATGATTTCAGTCTTCTGCTACAGATTTGTTGTATATGGGATAGGGTTAAAAAGTTGTCTGTTACAGAGGTATCTTATTTGTCTTAGTGTGGAAGGGAAACTGTCATGAACACACCATGGAAAAGGAAGGTTTATTTTAATTTCTAAATACGTCCTTTTCCAAGATGTCTGCATAAACAAAAATCTTGAACCCCACATGCAGATGACTTTCAAGCTGACAGTTTCATCAATCATCAATGGAAAAAACAAACTGATCATAATTAGCATTGTATCCTTCTGCCACAATGTTTTAATCTTTGTTCAATAGTTATTCTTTCATATAGATTTTCAATATTTTCAGCTTGATCTTTTCAGTGTTGTCTGCTGCAGATGTGTTGTATGTGGGATAGGGTTAACACGACAGATCAGTAGAACAAAAGATGTACTAGTCAATAGATCTTTAAATCAATTTGAAGGGCGAGTGGTGGGTGGGGGCAAAAATGTTTCCTTTAAACTTTGTCATTTTAACCCTTTCCGACACACAACAGATCTGCAGCATCCGACTTAAATATATCTGAGGTAAATAACAATTGTAAATCTTTAAAATGAAAGTTTAATTATTGAACGGAATTGAAAACATTGTGGCATATTAGCAATTCTTACCTTTACCACAATGTTTTCAAATGTTGTCTGCTGCAAATGAGTCAAATTGTGACTGCATGTGGGGGAATGAGTTTTGACTGTGACATTTGATAATCAATAGATCTTTTCCCAATATAGAAACAAAACAAACAACTACAAGAGAAAGTTGATGCAAGGCATCAATGTCGCCGGAAAAGACTGCATTGATTTATTTATGTATTCTTGACTTTCCTTAGTCTATTCAAACATTAGGAACGTAGTAATGAAAACATTTGCTTATAAATTTTATATACATACCTATACATTAGGGTATCTATAAAAAATTAACGAAATGTGTACACATTTATCTGGCTTAAATTTAATTTTGCTGTTGTTACTTATTTAAATAATAGTATTCATTCATATAATTTCAATGTTTGTCAATCTTATTCGAATCACAAGGTAAATATCCTGGTATTGCTTTAAAGGGAGGTAATTTGAAGAAAACAAGTCTTCAAAAGGAGAAATATATCAGCATTACCGTCTACAGTTTAAATTGTTCTATTGTTTGTGGATTTAAAAATGTTCTTTTTTTCTTATTTCTACATGTACAACGAAATATTGCGGCTTCTCTTTGACGCTTTGCGTCAAACATTCGTCTTGTACTTGTCTAAAATAAAATAATATCACTCGCTTTTTCATATCGAAATGCGCATGCGCGAAAATCGATGTTAAAGGTCACGAAACTACACAACAGAATAGGGTCTATATTTAGCTTAGAAACAGTTCCTACTTTAGATATTCATGGATTAACATTATTAAATGAATTCTACACAAATCAAGACATCTCTTTGAACATGAAAACAACATTTAGTAAGTTAAAATTGCTATTAAAAGGAGAATCCGAAATTGACCTCAATGATGACACATAAGAGTCTGCATTAGGGGGTGTTGGTTCACGTCTTGAAGGGACCACTTTTGTCTTCGTAAATAAGACAAAAAACTTAAATGCGAGTGAAATAAAAAAAACTGCAAACATTAAAAAATCGGAATATTTATTTCATTTTAGATGTGTCATTTATTAGTGTTCGTAAACAACCACAATTGTAATATGTTCAAATCATCTAGATTTGTTTCTTTCTAATAATAAGCCGCCCTCCCATGTGATTTCCGAAAAGCTATTAAAAATAGAAGTCGCGGGCTTCTGCCCGGCGACTAATAATAAACCCTTTTTGCCATAAAACAATGATTGAGGTATTTCTTGTATAGAACTATTTTCCCTTTCCTGAAACAAGAAATTGGCTGCAGATCACTTTAATCCTTTCGCAAAAATCAAGAAATCAGCTTTATAACCCTTTCCAACATACAAGAAATCTGCTGATCACTTTAATATCATCTAGTTAAAAGTATAGGATATTACGATTTTCATAATTTATTTGCTGCAGAGTTCTCAGAAAGCTTCTGTATGTGGGAAAGGGTTTAACCTTTCCTATATGTAAACACACTTAGATGCGTCTGAAGCGGATAACTTTGAAAATACAGTGGCAAAAGTAGAAATTCAATTTAATTAATGATATTTCTTTGGGTACACACAACTTGAAAGCTGTACCCTCACGCAGATAAAATCTCAATACATGGATGGAGTCAGCAGACGATTTTTCAAAATAAGTAATTCCCCCCCCCCCCCCCCCATTCAAATGCAGATTTGTTGTATGTGGGAAAGGGTAAAGCCGCTGAATATATAATAATAATAATATATAATTTGAGGTAAATGCTTCAATGGATATTCTATTGATTCAAATTCACCCTTTCCCACATACAGAAGCTTTCAGACAACTTTGTGACACTTTCATCTTCATTCAACAGTTATTCTTTCATTTATAGTGAAGTTTCTAAATGTTTGACTTATTTTTTTTCGAATTCTTCTGCTACAGATTTGTTGTAGGAGAGAAATGGTTCAAATAACATCTGCTCAAAACAGAAACCATGTGACGAAATGAAGGGTTTTGTTTGTTTGTTTATTTGTTTGGAGTTTAACGCCGCTTTCAACAGCTTTGGTCATATCACGGCGGTCAGTGCACCTACCCATGTTTTCCTGGCTTTCCCACACCAGTACTTACACAACATTCTTTCGAAGCCACTGACTACTTTCTCACATAGATCAGAGGTGAGAGGCAATGGAAAACATCGCCCGAAAGAATGTCGCCGCAACCGGGTATCGAACGAAATGAAGGGTAGCAGAGCTCTAGATAAGGAGTGTTTTGCTTCTCCTAAAGTCCTTATTTTATCCGCTAACCCTATGTTGTGAGTACTCAAAACAATCGTCTCAATGAGACGATTCTTTTGAGTACCTACAACACAGCGTTTGGTTGGATAATAAGAGAAATATTGTTTGGAAAAGAGCTGCAAACCTCTCATCTATACCTCTGGGGTAAATGTTTGTCTTAACCCTTTACCTCATATAGACGCTTTCTGACGCCTCTGCAGCAGACGGCTTTTTGAAAACATAGTGACAAAAGAAGAAATTGCACAAAACGTGCAATTTCTCCTTTTGCCACAATGTTTTCCACTTTTAGTCATAGGTTATCCATTCAACTATAGAGATTTTCCATTTTTTGACAAAATATGTTCAAAGTCGTCTGCTGCAGAATTGTCGTATGAGGGAAAGGGTTAATGAGGTTATAAACTCCTTTTGCTAAAATGATTCAAAAGAAGTCTGCTGAAGAGGAATCAGAATTGTATGTACATTCAAACCTGTGCTTATGACCACCTTAGTATAGCAATTCCCTGTCTAAAGCAACCACAATTTTAATTACCTAAATACTCATTTTCTGCATAAATAATCCTGCAATTTAAGACCACCTGAAGAAAGACCATAATTGTTCTCTTCCAATGGATGGTCTTTAAACACAGGTAGGATTGTATGTGGAAAAGAGTTAACACAATTTTCAAACATTTGAGAAATATCATGGCGACACTAATCCATTACTAGGCTTGTAAATCTGACTTGACCACAAATACCACGAGGACAGTGCAAGCAGGTTTAATCCCTATGTTAAAGGGGAATCTTTTGGACAAATTACCAACCACTTTGACAAAGAGAAGAAAAAGATGGAAATATTGTTCAAACATGCTTTCAGCTGCAAAAGGCATTAATTGTTTCCCATTAATAGGAATTTTCCGATGCCAGACTGCAGCAGACGCCTTTGAAAACATTGTAGCAAATGAAGAAAATGCTCATAACGATCAATATCTTTTTTTGCCACAATGTTTTTAAAGTCGTCTGCTGCAGATTTATTGTATGTGGGAAAGGGTTTATAAGGATTCAATTTGGCAAAAAAGTTTTTTGATACAATAAATCAATTTCTCTTAAAGTACAAATTAAGAGAGGTTCATGAGAATATGTGGGCGACCAAGTACTTTTATAGGAAGGGTGTTATTTTGTTCAACAAATAATCTGTGGAAGTCATATGGTTTTAACCCTTTCCCTCATACGACAATTCTGCAGCAGACGACTTTGAACATATTTTGCCAAAAATAGAAAATCTCTATAATTGAATGGATAACCTATGACTAAAAGTGGAAAACATTGTGGCAAAAGGAGAAACTGCTTGTTTTGAGCAATTTTTTTCTTTTGTCACTATGTTTTCAAAACGCCGTCTGCTGCAGAGGCGTCAGAAAGCGTCTATATGAGGGAAAGGGTTAACCTTTTCCTGACATACATATTCTTACTGACATATCTGAAGCCGACGACTTTTGAAAACATTGTAACATAATGAGCACTTTTTTTCTTTTGCCACAATGTTTTCAACTTTATTCAACATTTAAACTTTCATTTATAGAAGTATTCAATATTTAAATCAGACATGTTTTCATGTTTTCAAAGTTGTCTGCTGCAGTTTTGTCATATGTGGGAAAGGGTTAAACTCATTATGTTGTACAGACAACAATAGACACTCATTCAGCAGACAAAATTTGGAAAACATTGTGGGAAAAGAAGACAATTTCTCCCATACCCACAATGTTTAACCCTTTTCAGTTCAGAGGATTGCAAAAACATTGTTTGCAGATTTTTTTGTATCTGGCAAAGGATTAAACTTCCCATTTTCAACAAAAAATACAACATGTCTTTCTTTTTATATTTTCACAGCAGTTGACTAAACAAGTGGACCATTACCGATCCTCGATCGCTCACCTGATCGCTTATCAATATGATTCATAATGCGGTCAGGTAAGCTAATACAAGAAGGCCAAGGTCAAGCTCCATTTGCCAAAAGCTAAACCTAACCAATGTTGTCCATCTTTTGTCATATTAATATGACATGAGGAAACTGATTTCAGATAAAAAGATTTTCAATTTTTTTTCCTATCTCTCTTTATAAAACAGGTGGCCCCCAGGAAGGGCCAGTTTTGACCAGGGCATAATTTGAAAAATCTTGGTAGAGGACCACGAGACAAATGCTTACACACCAAAATCTAAGCAAATCTATCCTTTCGGTTTCAGCAAAGAAAATTTTCAAAGTTTTTCCATATATAACTCTTTTTAAAACAGGTGATACCTGGGGCGGGCCAATTTTGACCCCAGAGGCATAATTTGAACAATCTTGGTAGAGGACCACTAGACAATGATACACACCAAATATCTGAGTTCTTTGGCCTTTCGGTTTCAGACTTGTAAGAAGATTTTCCAAAACAGTTTAAAAGATCCTTTTCCTTGCCATTGCAATGGATTTTTTTTAAACATTTTTGAAAGGGCACCACAGAAAAAAGATCCCCGTGAAGTTTCATCAAAATTGACAAGGCAGTTTAGGAGAAGTTGTTTGTAGGAAAATGTAAACAGACTAACCACGACGTCGAAACCAGACAGTGAGTGTTCACAAAAGCTCACCTTGCACTTCTTGCTTAGGTGAGCTAAAAGACCAATTAAACACTTTTCCTTTTGATAGACCACAGTTGAATTCTATCAATCAGAAATGGGGATTGGATACAGTTTGCTCCCTAAAATGTCATCCTGTTGCAGAATGTGAAGACAAAAAGGGATCTTGTTGCATCACCATAAGGGGTTCCATAAAAGGGTCATGGTTGAGAAATTAGTGGGGCTATGATCTAGGTTTTTGTCAGATCTTAACCCTTTCCCACATATAGACGCTTTCTAAACCCTCTGCAGACTTCTAAAACATAGTGACAACAAGAGTACCGCAAACGGTACATAATACGCCCGTCAGGAACTTCTTTGTAAGTTTCCTCTTTGTTTTGATATATTGTTTGTTTGTAAAAAGTTAATAAAGTCGTTCAGGAATAAGTTGTTAAAGAATAATGGGAAACTATGAAAAATGCATAACTCATGCAGAAATTGACAAATATTCTAAGTCCAAAAAGGGGCATAACTCATTCAAAAATTGACGAACTCTGAGGAAATGTGAACTTGATCTGTGACACATGATTACAAAGCCATATACAAAATTTCAGGTCAACTAAGCTGAAAATAATTAAATATGTAGGAAAAAAGTGCGGAAAACCAATATTCTAAGTCCAAAAAGGGGCATAACTCATTCAAAAATTGACGAAATCCCAGGAAATATGAACTTGATCTGTGACACATCACTACAAAGCCTTATACAAAATTTCATAGCTCAATAGCTCAAAGTATGTAAGAAAAAAGTGCGGAAAACCCAAACGGACGGACGGAGGGACGGAGGGAGGGACATGACCATACCATAATATGTACCGTTTTCAAGAAACGGTCGTATAAAAAGAAGAAATTGCTTATAACAAGCAATTTCTTCTTTTGACACAATGTTTTCAACTCTTTTCAATAATTAAACTATTAGTTATACAGATTTTCCATATTTTTGCTGAGATGATTTCAAAGTCTGTTGTATGTGGGAAAGGGTTAAAGCAGACGACTCTAAAATTAATATATCAAAAATAGTCTCCTGTGTTTAACCCTCACCCACATACAGACAATTTCTGACGCCTCTGCAGCAGACGACCTTTTAAAAGCATCTTAATAAAATGTTTTCCACCCTATTGAATAATGATACTTTCATATAATAAGGATTTTTCAATTTTTTGCCAAAAGCTTTTTAAAAGTATCTGCTGCATGTATGTGGGAAAGGGATAAATAGTAAAACTATAATTCTAGAAAAAAGGAAATATGACATGAGTTCTCAATTTGAGCAAACTGTGATGGCATCTGAGTCCATCCTTCAATCTATAAGTATAAGTTGTTAATTTTCTTCTACTAATCCACACTTCATGCCTTTCTTCTTACATGCACTATATTCCCTCTTATGAACATGTCCGTGCACTATGGTACAAGACCGAATTTCTGTACAATGTAGATTCAGAATCATATAAGAATGCACCTACAAGTGGTA
>JASEVX010000004.1:124021621-124043669 GCA_031761405.1 Serripes groenlandicus | reverse complement strand
AAATACAGTGATATACCATTATAACTGGTAAATTACCCAGGAAATACAGTGATATACCATTAGAACTGGTAAATTACCCAGGAAATACAGTGATGTACCATTAGAACTGGTAAATTATCCAGGAAATACAGTGATATACCATTAGAACTGGTAAATTACCCAGGAAATACAGTGATATACCATTAGAACTGGTAAATTACCCAGGAAATACAGTGATGTACCATTAGAACTGGTAAATTATCCAGGAAATACAGTGATATACCATTAGAACTGGTAAATTACCCAGGAAATACAGTGATATACCATTAGAACTGGTAAATTACCCAGGAAATACAGTGATATACCATTAGAACTGGTAAATTACCCAGGAAATACAGTGATATACCATTAGAACTGGTAAATTACCCAGGAAATACAGTGATATACCATTAGAACTGGTAAATTACCCAGGAAATACAGTGATATACCATTAGAACTGGTAAATTACCCAGGAAATACAGTGATGTACCATTAGAACTGGTAAATTATCCAGGAAATACAGTGATATACCATTAGAACTGGTAAATTATCCAGGAAATACAGTGATATACCATTAGAACTGGTAAATTATCCAGGAAATACAGTGATATACCATTAGAACTGGTAAATTATCCAGGAAATACAGTGATATACCATTAGAACTGGTAAATTATCCAGGAAATACAGTGATATACCATTAGAACTGGTAAATTATCCAGGAAATACAGTGATGTACCATTAGAACTGGTAAATTACCCATTAAATACTGTGATATACCATTAGAACTGGTAAATTACCCATTAAATACAGTGATATACCATTAGAACTGGTAAATTACCCATTAAATACAGTGATATACCATTAGAACTGGTAAATTACCCATTAAATACAGTGATATACCATTAGAACTGGTAAATTACCCATTAAATACAGTGATATACTTGAAATACTGTTGAAAGTGGCATAAAACACGATACATACAAACAACTGTCGTCTGCTTGTCTGAATCAGGTCAAGAGCTTACAGATAAAATAACAATGATTGTTATCTCTTAACCCTTTTCCACATACACCAAATCTGCAGCAGACGACTTTGAAATCATCTGGGGAAAAATATGGAATATCTCTATAAATGAAAGTTTAAATATTGAATAGAGTTGAAAATATTATGGCAGAAGAAGAAATTGCTTGTTTTTAGCAATTTCTTCTTTTGCCACAATATTTTCAAAAAGTCATCTGCTGCATCATCAGAAAGCATCTATATATGTTGGAAAGGGTGAACACATTTCAGCATAAGTGAAAATTGCTCATAATGATCAATTTCCCCCTTTGCTACAATTGTTTCAACTTTATATGTATATACAAATTTTATTTTTTAAGTTCAAATTTTAACTTAAATATTTTCAAATACATATGCAGATTTGTTGTATGTGGGTAAGGGTAATTGAAAGAGGAGGTTATTAATTGGGCAACAGATGGTTTGTGAAGGGGGGGGGGGGGGGGGGGGGGGGGGGGGGGGGGATATGATACCTTAAATTGCGCCACTTTTGTTATGTTTTTATGTTTTCTTTAACCCTTTCCCTCATACGACAATTCTGCAGCAGACGACTTAGAACATATTTTGTCAAAAAATAGAAAATTTCTGTAATTGAATGGATAACCTATGACTAAAAGTGGAAAACATTGTGGCAAAAGGAGAAATTGCACGTTTTGTGCAATTTCTTCTTTTGTCACTATGTTTTCAAATAGCCGTCTGCTGCAGAGGCGTCAGAAAGCGTCTATATGAGGGAAAGGGTTAATACAAAGTACATTACAGTCAGTTTGGCAATGGCTGATAACTTTTGAATGATTTTGCTTCAATAAAACATTTACAGTCATTTAGGACAATATTTTGTTTGTAAATATTATAACAGAAAATATTACAATGAATATTGTCTCACAATGTGCAGTCTAGATCAATGGGCGATTTAGGCAATCTTCTAGTGTTATCTGAATTTATGACCTACTTAAAAAGTGAAAGTAGAAATCTTGCTAACATATAAAACTACAAATAATTTGCAGCCACATAGGATTTCCATTTTATTTTAGATTGGTGTTAAGCCTTTCCCTCATATAGACGCTTTCTGACTCCTCTGCAGTAGACGGCTTTTTGAAAACAGTGACAAAAGAAGAAATTGCACAAAACGTGCAATTTCTCCTTTTCCCACAATGTTTTCCACTTTTTGTCATAGGTTATCCATTCAATTATGGAGATTTTCTATTTGTTGACAAAATGTGTCGTCTGCTGCAGAATTGTTGTATGGGGGAAAAAAGGGTTAAACAATTAAGCAATATTACAGCACTTCTTGATAAAATTACCAGTGTTACTGAAAGGTCTAACTTCTCACCAAAACTTTAGTACCAATGCCATCACAACAACTCAGGGAAATCAGGAATGATACAATAACTACAATATTGTAATCTAAGGTATGACACATCCTGGGCTTGAGCCATGGTCTCCCATTCTCAAGGCCAAAGTTCTGGCGACTTTACCACCGAGACATAGAGACTATTTAGACTTACCTGAGTGCATATTATCTTTGATTTGTTTCTGTAAAGTGAGAATACTGCTCAGTTTGATCTCTCGCCATCTTGGTCTACTTCCACACTGGGGTAAACTTGACACCCTGTTAGAAAATAAGTGAATATAAAATGTTCAGTTATTTAATTAACCATTTCTCACTTAAAAACTCATGCTCACTCATCTTAAGCAGATAACTTTTGAAATCTTTATTATAGCAAAAGGAGAAATTGCCCATTATGAGCAATATCTCCCTTTGCAACAATAATTTCAACTCTTTTCGATAATAACATTACCACTTATAGAGATTTTTCATATTTTTGTATAGATGTTTACATATTGTCTTTCTTGTATTTAGAAAAGGTTTTATCCATTCGGATTTCTTTCCCTGAACTAGTCTACCATTTGTGGTTTTAAACCGGGTTCCAACACCAGACAGTCATGGCTACCAATAAATGTAACTTAACCCTTTTCCACATACAACAAATCTGCTGAAGATGGCTTTGAAAGAGTATAATTATTGAACAAAGATGAACATGGTGGCAAAAGATGAAATTGCTCATAATGAGCAATTTCTCCATTTGCCACAATGTTTTCAAAATTCGTCTGCTGCAAAGGCGTCATATGTTGTCTGTATCTGGGAAAGGGTTAGGAAACTTTGGTTGAGGATCACCTAAGGAACATTTTTGCCAAATTATCTTGAAACAAGAGGCCCATGAAGGCCTATGCACTTAACTGACATGGTTCTTTGGTCGCTCTATCAATATTTAACTACTAACTTAGTTTGGTGAAGGTCAGATAGAAAATTTTGACAATTGCAAGGGCCATAATCCAGACATGCAAGGGCACAACTGGCTGGATTTCGAAAGTAACGGAGCTTTCATCAATATATTTAACTACTATCTAAGATTGGTGAAGACTTTATTGCGTTCACAAGCAATTGTTTACGGACGCACGCACAGACGACGGACACAACGCCATTGCATAAGCTCTTCTGGCCTTTGGCAAGTCGAGCTAATAAAACTGTACTTCTATTTGCCAAGATTTACATTTTGGATTAGTGTAATATTTCAAAGTGATCTGCTGTAGATTTGTTGTATAGAAGCATGGGTTATTTGTATAGCACATTCTAAATGTCTCGTAACATGTCATCCTGATTAAACAAGCAAATTCATGAAATTTATACCCCCCGCTTGCAGGAAATATTGTAGGAAAATGTTGAGGTTAGGTTTAAACATGTCAGCAGACTTTTTAGTGTACATGTATTACAGGGTAAATTAAATGAACTTGGCCTAGGTTGTTACCAAGTTTGAAAAAAAAACGGTTCACATTTGTGGCAGTTATTGCACGGAAACAGCAACAAACAACTTTTTGTGTTAATTAAGGGGCCATAACTCCACTGAATAACGTCCGCCGAAAGTGATGATCGAACTTGGCCTAGCCCTTAATGCATTTAACCTTGTTACCAAGTTTGAAAAAGAAATGGTTCACATTTGTGGCAGTTATTGCACAGAAACAGCAAGAAACGACATTTTTTGTTAAATAAAGGGCCATAACTCCACCAAATAAAGTCCGTCGAAAGTGACGATCGAACTTGGCCTAGCCCTTAAGGCATTTAACCTTGTTACCAAGTTTGAATAAAAACGGTTCACATTTGTGGCAGTTATTGCACGGAAATAGCAAGAAACAATATTTTGTTAAATAAGAGGCCATAACTCCACCGAATAAAGTCCGCCGGAAGTGAAGATCGAACTTGGCCTAGCCCTTAAGGCATTTAACCTTGTTACCAAGTTTGAAACAAGAGGGCCATGATGGCCCTGGATCGCTCACCTGATTTTTTTTCACTTTAGCCATATAAGCCCCGCCCCCTGGCGGCTATAGTTTCCAACTAATCAACTTGGCTTGAAGGAATCTGATAGAGGGTCATCCTAGGAACATTTCTACAAAATTATTTCAAAATCGGCCAGACATTTTCGGAGAAGAAGATTTTTTAAGTTTTCACTATAGCCATATAAGGCAAAATAGCCCCGCCCCCCTGGTGGCCATGTTTTTTGACCAATCAACATGGCTTGAAGGAATCTGATAGAGGGTTATCCAAGGATCATTTCTACAAAATTATTTAAAAATCTGCCAATCAGTTTGAGGTCAATCAAATCTGGTGAGGTCAATGTGAGGATGCTTCCTGTGAAGTTTCATCCCAATTGACCCACTGGTTACTGAGGAGAAAAAGTTGACGGACGACGGACGATGCACGATGGACGACGGACAAAAGGCCATCACAATAACTCACCTTGAGCACAGGTGAGCTAAAAACAAGAGGGCCATGATGGCCCTATATCGCTCACCTGATTTAATAGAACTTCAATAGTTTTCAAAGTTTTTACTCTTTTTAGGCCAATACTTTTGGACAAGAAGATTTTTAAAGTTTTAACAATGCACATATAAGGAAAACAAGCTCCGCCCCCTGGCGACCATGTTTTTAAACGGATCAAAAATATTTGACCAATCTTCGTAAAGGGTGCCCCAAGGAACATTTGTGCAAAATAATTTTTAAATCGGGCCAGTACTTTTGGACAAGAAGATTTTTAAAGTTTTAACAATGCACATATAAGGAAAACAAGCTCCGCCCCCTGGCCGCCATGTTTTTCAACGGATTGGAAATATTTGTACAATCTTGGTAAAGGGTGCCCCAAGGAACATTTGTGCAAAATAATTTTTAAATCGGGCCAGTTCTTTTGGACAAGAAGATTTTTAAAGTTTTAACAATGCACATATAAGGAAAACTAGCTCCGCCCCATGGCGGCCATGCTTTTCAACGGATCGGAAATATTTGAACAATCTTGGTAAAGGGTGCCCTAAGGAACATTTGTGCAAAATAATTTTCAAATTGGGCCAGTATTTTTGGACAAGAAGATTTTTAAAGTTTTAACAATGCACATATAAGGAAAATATTTGAAAATATCTCAATGCATGTCAAAGTTATGGTCCGGACAAGAAAAGTTCAATTAAAGTCTATTTCTTATCACTGGGACCTTGACCTTGAATCTACAGAATTTTTTTTGCATTTGGCACATCGTCTTGATATGGTGCATGTTTGTGCCAAGTTATTTGAAAATATCTCTGCATGACAAAGTTATGGTCCGGACAAGAAAAGTTCAATTAAAGTCTATTTCTTATCACTGTGACCTTGACCTTGAATCTACAGAATTGCATTTGGCACATCTATGCATGGCAAAGTTATGGTCCGGACAAGGAAAGTTGACGCCCGCCCGCCCGCTCAACCGCCGACTTCGCCAAACTAATAACCAGATTTTTCCTTTGGAAAACCTGGTTAAAAACGGCAATAATTCATACAAAAACCTTGACTGAGTTATGTACTCTTGTTTTTTGAAGGTAACGATGGTGAAAAAGCATTGTAAGTTTCAAAGCAATATCTGTTATGGTTTTGAAAAAAAGTAAATTGGTACAAAAAACTTAACCAAAATTATATATCGAAAAAGTGCAATAATTGATACAAAAACCTTGACAGAGTTATGTACTATTGTCTGTTGATGGAGGTAATGATGGTGAAATAGCGTTGTAAGTTTCAAAGCAATATCTGTAGTGGTTTTGAAAAAAAAGTAAATTGGTACAAAAACCTTAACCAAAATTATAAATTGAAAAAGTGCAATAACTCATACAAAAACTTTGACAGAGTTATGTACTATTGTCTGTTGATGGAGGTAATGATGGTGAAATAGTATTGTATGTTTCAAAGTAATATCTGTAGTGATTTTGAAAACAAGAGGCCCAAGAGGGCCAGTATCGCTCCACGGCCATAAGGCAAAAATAAAATCTCCAAACAGCCCTGCCCCGTGGTGGCTATTTTTTTTACCAACCACCATGGCTTAAAGGAATCTTGTAGAGGGGTACCAAAGGAATGTTTCTGCAAAATTATTTGAAAATATGCCTGACACTTTCGGAGGAGAAGATTTTTTAAGTTTTCACTATGGTCATATAATTCAAAATAGCCCCGCCCTCTGGCGGCCATGTTTTTCGACCAATCAACATGGCTTGAAGGAATCTGATAGAGGGTCACCCAATGAACATTTCTACAAAATTATTTGAAAATCGGCTGAACACTTTCGGAGAAGAAGATGTTTTAAGTTTTCACTTTAGCTATATAACGCAAAAAAGCCCCGCCCCCTGGCGGCCATGTTTTTCGCCCAATCAACATTTCTTGAAGGAATCTAATTAAGGTTCACACAAGGAACATTTCTACAAAATTATTTGAAAATCGGCCTGACACTTTTGGAGGAGAACATTTTTTAAGTTTGCTCTTTAGCCATATAGGCAAAATAGCCCCGCCCTGTGACGGCCATGTTTTTTTACCAATCAACATGGCTTGAAGGAATCTGATAGAGGGTCACCCACGGAACATTTCTACATAATTATTTGAAAATCTGCTGAACACTTTTTGAGAAGAAGATTATTTAAGTTTTCACTATAGCTATATAAGGCAAAAAAGCCCCGCCCCCTGGCGGCCATGTTTTTCGCCCAATCAAAATTTCTTGAAGGAATCTAATAAAGGGTCACCCAAGGAACATTTCTACAAAATTATTTGAAAATCGGCCTGACACTTTCGGAGAAGAAGATTTTTTAAGTTCTCACTATTTTTTTCTTTCGGTTGCCATGGAAACCAGAATTTTGAATGGATCAAAAAAAATTGAAGGAATTTAGTAGAGGACATTGAGAGGATGCTTCCCATGAAGTTTCAACCAAATTGGCCAAGTGGTTAGGAAGAAGAAGTCGTCTAAAGGAAAAAGTTAACGCACGCACGCACGCACGCACGCACGCACGCACGCACGACGGACAATTCGCCATGACATAAGCTCGACTGGCTTTCAGCCAGTGGAGCTAAAAAGTAAATTGGTACAAAAAACTTAACCAAAATTTTAAGTCAAACTAGAACTATCACTGAATGTGATTAATACCCCCGAACGCCGCCCTGATAGGAAAGGTTGTGAAATATTTAGAAACCCCACCTTAAAAGGACAATGTTATGGATCAGGTTATTCTTGTTTTGTTCATTTTTGGATAACAAAGGGCAATAACTCTGTAATTATGTAAAGTAGAGTTATGGTTCTTGTACACTGCACTTCCTCTGATTATGCTCTACCGTTGTATGTAGTTTTATTAGATTCCATCAGTTAGTTATTAAATAATTCTCCGGACAAGAAAAAGTAACAAAGGGCAATAACTCTGTATTTAGATAAAATAGAGTTATGGTTCCTGTACACCGCACTTCCTCTCAATGTGTTGTTTCATCCTATGAAGTTTTATTAAATTCCAACAATTAGTTTTAAAGTTATGCTCCGGACAAGACTCTACGAACAAGAAAAAGTAACAAAGGGCAATAACTCTGTAATTATGTAAATTAGAGTTATGGTTCTTGTACACTGCACTTCCTCTGATTATGCTCTACCATTGTATGTAGTTTTATTAGATTCCATCTGTTAGTTATTAAGTAATTCTCCGGACAAGAAAAAGTAACAAAGGGCAATAACTCTGTATTTAGGTAAAATAGAGTTATGGTTCCTGTACACCGCACTTCCTCTCAATGTGTTGTATCATCCTATGAAGTTTTATTAAATTCCAACAATTTGTTTTAAAGTTATGCTCCGGACAAGACTCTACGAATAAGAAAAAGTAACAAAGGGCAATAACTCTGTAATTATGTAAATTAGAGTTATGGTTCTTGTATACTGCACTTCCTCTCATTATGCTCTACCATTGTATATAGTTTTATTATATTCCATCTGTTAGTTATTAAGTAATTCTCCGGACAAGAAAAAGTAACAAAGGGCAATAACTCTGTATTTAGGTAAATTAGAGTTATGGTTCCTGTATACTGCACTTCCTCTCAATGTGTTGTATCATCCTATGATGTTTTATTAAATTCCAACAATTAGTTTTAAAGTTATGCTCCGGACAAGACTCTACGAACAAGAAAAAGTAACAAAGGGCAATAACTCTGTAATTATGTAAATTAGAGTTATGGTTCTTGTACACTGCACTTCCTCTGATTATGCTCTACCATTGTATGCAGTCTTATTATATTCCATCTGTTAGTTATCAAGTAATTCTCCGGACAAGAAAAAGTAACAAAGGGCAATAACTCTGTATTTAGATAAAATAGAGTTATGGTTCCTGTACACCACACTTCCTCTCAATGTGTTGTTTCATCCTATGAAGTTTTATTAAATTCCAACAATTAGTTTTAAAGTTATGCTCCGGACAAGACTCTACGAACAAGAAAAAGTAACAAAGGGCAATAACTCTGTAATTATGTAAATTAGAGTTATGGTTCTTGTACACTGCACTTCCTCTGATTATGCTCTACCATTGTATGTAGTTTTATTAGATTCCATCTGTTAGTTATTAAGTAATTCTCCGGACAAGAAAAAGTAACAAAGGGCAATAACTCTGTATTTAGGTAAAATAGAGTTATGGTTCCTGTACACCGCACTTCCTCTCAATGTGTTGTATCATCCTATGAAGTTTTATTAAATTCCAACAATTTGTTTTAAAGTTATGCTCCGGACAAGACTCTACGAATAAGAAAAAGTAACAAAGGGCAATAACTCTGTAATTATGTAAATTAGAGTTATGGTTGTTGTATACTGCACTTCCTCTCATTATGCTCTACCATTGTATATAGTTTTATTATATTCCATCTGTTAGTTATTAAGTAATTCTCCGGACAAGAAAAAGTAACAAAGGGCAATAACTCTGTATTTAGGTAAAATAGAGTTATGGTTCCTGTACACTGCACTTCCTCTCAATGTGTTGTATCATCCTATGAAGTTTTATTAAATTCCAACAATTAGTTTTAAAGTTATGCTCCGGACAAGGAAAATCGCAACGGACCAACCGACCGACCGACCGACCGACCGACCAACCACAGGGTGACTCCAATATACCCCCTCTAAACTTCGTTTATCGGGGGTATAAAAAGGGCCATAATTCTCACAAAAATTACGATGGTGAAAAAGCGTTGTAAGTTTCAAAGCAATATCTGTTATGGTTTTGAAAACAAGAGGGCCATGATGGCCCTTGAATCGCTCACCTGATTTTTTATTTTATTTTCACTTTAGCTATATAAGCCTCGCCCCCTGGCAGCCATAGTTTCCGACCAATCAACTTGGCTTGAAGGAATCTGATAGAGGGTCACCCTAGAAACATTTCTACAAAATTATTTGAAAATCGGCCAGATACTTTTGGAGGAGAAGATTTTTTAAGTTTTCACTATAGCCATATAATGCAAAATAGCCCTGCCTACTGGCGGCCATGTTTTTTGACCAATCAACATGGCTTGAAGGAATCTGAAAGTGGGTCATCCAAGGAACATTTCTACAAAATTATTTGAAAATCGGCCTGACACTTTTGGAGGAGAAGATTTTTTAAGTTTGCACTATAGCCATATAAAGCAAAATAGCCCCGCCCCCCCCCCCCCCCCTGGCGGCCATGTTTTTCGACCAATCAACATGGCTTGAAGGAATCTGATAGAGGGTCACCCAAGGAACATTTCTACAAAATTATTTGAAAATCGGCCTTACACTTTCGGAGGAGAAGATTTTTTAAGTTTTCACTATAGCCATATAAGGCAAAATAGCCCCGCCCCCCCTGGCGGCCATGTTTTTCGACCAATCAACACGGCTTGAAGGAATCTGATAGAGGGTCATCTAAGGAACATTTCTACAAAATTATTTGAAAATCTGCCAACCAATTTGGGAGAAGAAGAATTTTGAAGTTTTTTCTCAGGTGAGCTAAAAAGTAAATTGGTACAAAAAACTTAACCAAAATTATATATCGAAAAAGTGCAATAATTGATAAAAAAAACCTTGACAGAGTTATGTACTCTCATCTGTTGATAGAAGTAATAATGGTGAATAAGTGTTGTAAGTTTCCAATCCATATCTGTAATGGTTTTGAAAAAAAGTGAATTGGTACAAAAAACTTAACCAAAATTCTAAGTAAAAGAAGGGCCATAATTCTTACAGTAACCTTGACAGAGTTGACCAAATATCAGGCTGCTGAAGCAAAACATGTGGCATCCAAAGTATTCACAAGATTTTTCTTCAATTTGATCTAGTGACCTAGTTTTTGACCCAGCATGACCCATATTCTAACTTGGCCTACATATCATCAAGAAAATCATTCTGATAAAGTTTCATCATGCTGAAATTAAAAATGCAGTATCCAGAGTGTTAACAAGATTACCCTTCAATTTGGCCTCGTGACCTAGTTTTTAACCCGGCATGGCCTAGATATCATTCAGACAAACATTCTGACTAAATTTCAAGCTGCTGAAGCAAAAATAAGGCATCCAAAGTGTTAACAAGATTTTACTTCAATTTGACCTAGTGACCTAGTTTTTGACCCGGCATGACCCATATTCTAACTTGGCCTACATATCATTCAGCTCAACATTTCAAGCCGCTGAAGCAAAACATGCGGCTCCTACAGAGTTAACAAGATTTTCCCTCAATTTGACCTAGTGACCTAGTTTTTGACCCGGCATAACCCATATTCGAACTTGACCTAGATATTTTTAAGACAAACATTCTAACAAAATTTCAATCTGCTGAAGCAAAAATTGGGGCCTCTGGAGTGTTAACAAGATTTTCCTTCAATTTGACCTAGTGACCTACTTTTTGACCCGATGTGACCCATGTTCGAACTTGACCTACATATCATCAAGACAAACATTCTGATAAAGTTTCAACATGCTCAAGTTGAAAATGTGGCCTCCAGAGTGTTAACAAGATTTCCCTTCAATTCGACCTAGTGACCTAGTTTTTGACCTCATATGGCCCAGTTTCGAACTTGTCCAAGATTTTATGGAGATGAACGTTCTGTTAAACTTTCATGAAGATTGGACGACGCACGCCGGACGCCGGACAAAATGTGATCCCAATAGCTCACCTTGCACTTCGTGCATAGGTGAGCTAAAAAGGGAATTGGTACAAAAACCTTAACCAAGGTGTGACACCAACGCCGACGCCGGGGCGAGTAGTATAGCTAGCCTTTTCTTCGAAAAGTCGAGCTAAAAAATGGTTTACATTTGTGGCAGTTATTGCACGGAAACGGCAAGAAAAGACATTTTTTGTTAAATAACGGGCCATAACTCCACCAAATATAGTGACGATTGAACTTGGCCTAGCCCTTAAGGCATTTAACCTTGTTACCAAGTTTGAAAACAAGAGGGCCAAGATGGCCCTAAAATCGATCACCTGAATGATAGTTAATTAGAAGCAAATATTTAACTGCAAATATCTGTGAAAATTTGATCAGGAGTTCAAATGAAACTGCAAGGAGTGGAAATAGTCCATTTTTATCTTGAAATCTAACAAGAGCTTTCTCAATTTCTGATGCTGCAGCAACAAAGGTTCTACACAGAATGCAAGTATTTGAACAATTTTGAAAGAGGACCATCAAAGGAACATTCCTGTGAAGTAACATTGAAATTGGTCAAGTGGAATGGTAGGAGTTGTCATTTGTAGCTAAAAGTTCAATTTACCCCTTTTGTGATGACGCGAGGTTGCTATGATTTTGTAACTAATCAAAACAGCTTGAACAAATTAAATGTAGAGGATCACTGAAGTAGGATTTATATTCAATTTCCTTAATATCAGACAAGAACTTTTAAAGCTTGGACATTTTGCCCCCTTTCTGATGCTGCAGCAACCCTGGCGGCCATGTTTTTCAACCGATCGGAAATATTTGAACAATCTTGGTAAAGGGTGCCCCAAGAAACATTTGTGCAAAATAATTTTCAAATTGGGCCAGTACTTTTGGACAAGAAGATTTTTAAAATTTTAACAAAAAAAAACCAAGCTCCTCCTCCTGGCGGCCATGTTTTTCAACCGATCGGAAATATTTGAACAATCTTGGTAAAGGGTGCCCCAAGGAACATTTGTGCAAAATAATTTTCAAATCGGGCCAGTACTTTTGGTCAAGAAGATTTTTAAAATTTTAACAATGCACATATAAGGAAAACAGGCTCCGCCCCCTGGCGGCCATGTTTTTCAACCGATCGGAAATATTTGAACAATCTAGGTAAAGGGTGCCCCAATGAACATTTGTGGAAAATAATTTTCAAATCGGGCCAGTACTTTTGGACAAGAAGTTTTTTTAAGTTTTAACAATGCACGTATAAGGAAAACAAGCTCCGCGCCCTGGCGGCCATGTTTTTCAACGGATCGGGAATATTTGAACAATCTTGGTAAAGGGTGCCCCAAGGAACATTTGTGCAAAATAATTTTCAAATTGGGCCAGTACTTTTTGACAAGAAGATTTTTAAAATTTTAACAATGCACATATAAGGAAAACAGGCTCCACCCCCTGGCGGCCATGTTTTTCAATCGATCGGAAATATTTGAACAATCTTGGTAAAGGGTGCCCCAATCAACATTTGTGGAAAATAATTTTCAAATCGGGCCAGTACTTTTGGACAAGAAGATTTTTTAAGTTTTAACAATGCACATATAAGGAAAACAAGTTCCACGCCCTGGCGGCCATGTTTTTCAACGGATCGGAAATATTTGAACAATCTTCGTAAAGGGTGCCCCAAGGAACATTTGTGCAAAACAATTTTCAAATCGGGCCAGTACTTTTTGACAAGAAGATTTTTAAAATTTTAACAATGCACATATAAGGAAAACAGGCTCCGCCCCCTGGCGGCCATGTTTTTCAACCGATCGGAAATTTTTGAACAATCTTGGTAAAGGGTGCCCCAATGTACATTTGTGCAAAATAATTGTCAAATCGGGCCAGTACTTCTGGACAAGAAGATTTTTAAAGTTTTAACAATGCACATATAAGGAAAATAAGCTCCGCCCCCTGGCGGCCATGTTTTTCAACGGATCGGAAATATTTGAACAATCTTGGTAGAGGGTACCCCAAGGAACATTTGTGCAAAATAATTTTTAAATCGGGCCAGTACTTTTGGACAAGAAGATTTTTTAAGATTTGGCAATTTTCCCCTTTTCTGTTGCCGCGGCAACCAAAGTTCTCGATGGAATTTAAATCTTTGAACAATTTTTAAAGAGGTTCACCAAAGGAACATTCCTGTGAAGTTTGGTTGAAATTGGTCAAGTGGTTAAGGAGGAGATGATCTAAATGTTAACGACGGACGACGACGGACGACGTAAGACGGACAAAAAGTGATCAGAATAGCTCACCTTGAGCCTTTGGCTCTAGGTGATCTAAAAAACCGGTTCACATTTGTGGCAGTTATTGCACAGAAACGAAGTGTGACAGACGGACAGACAGACGGACAAACCGAAATTAATAACCCCCCTTTTTTTCTTCGAAAAAGCGGGCAATAAAAAATGATTAATGATCAACCAGTTCCTAGACAATTTCTAATGAAGCATATTTCAACAAGAGGGCCTATGCTCTACTGGCATGTATGTATGGACATCAAAGAAATTTTGACAATTTCAAGGGCCGTAATCCAGTCATGCATAGGCAGATCTGACTGGTTTTCCAAAGGAATCGGGTCTCATCAATATTTAACTACCATCAAAGTTTGGTAAAGATCGGATAGTAAATGGAGGCTCTTTTGTGTTCACAAGCTGTATTATAGCAATTTTGACAATTTCAAGGGACATAATCCAGTCATGCATAGGTGGATCTGGCTGGTTTTCGAAAGGAAAATTGAGATACAATCAAAACTGAAGACTTTAACGCGTTCACAAGCAATTGTTTACGGACGCACAGATGATGGACACAACGCCATGGCATAAGCTCTTCTGGCCTTTGGCCACTAGAGCTAATAAAACCAGAAGATTCAGAGAAGTCTGTCATTTAACAACCCCCTTTCTTGATGCTGCACGGTGGCTATGTTTGCATCAAATCAAGTTTTTACCCCTTTTCTGATGCCGCCCATGTTTTTCATGTGTGTTTTATGCGGCTTTCAACATTTTGCCAACTATCTTGAAATCAAAGATTAAGGTGAATAAAGATTGGCATTTCACTCTGTCCCCTTTTTGATGCTGTAGCAACCAAAGATCTACTTAAAATTTAAAGCAAAGAGAGGAACAATGGTGAAATAACATTAAACACAATGCTAAACATGAAATCTATAGTTTATTAAAATGACGAGTAGCCTCAAAGAGTCTAAAAACCTAACTAACTTTCCTGGAAATCTCAGATCAATAAAGTGAAATAGCAGGAAATGTATCGCCCTCAAATCTTAGCTGAATGACATTTACTTGTATTTAATTGCCAGAATGTACCCAAGTAGCATTTTCGCTTAATTGCCAGAATGTACTTTAGTAGCATTTTAAGCGTTTTGGCTATATATAAGAATGAATGGAGGGTTCAATATTTTACAGGACCACCAAAAAAACATTCCTGTGAAGTTTGGTTAACTCTTTCAGCGCCAAAGGCAATATTGAGCTTTTTTCAAACAACGAGCTGTCGAGTAACGAGCTGTCTCACCTGAAATCTGCATTGTTTGGCTGTGAGTTATAAAACTATTCCAAAAATCCTATAACATGAAAATAGAGTCGTCCGAGTTTGAACATGGAAGAGTCTACTTTAAACAATTCGACGTTGAAAGGGTTAAAAATGGACAATGTGATTAAGGTTGATTGTTTTGTGTCTACGTCGCTTTCAACAATTTTTCAGTTATATCAAACATTTCCTGGGTAAGTTACCAGTAATACTGGTCCATTTATCCTGGCACCAGCCAGTCAGGCGTAATGCTAACCCCACAACCCTGAGCTCCAAGGAGGGCAGTCATTACTAACATTTGTAAAGTCTTTGGTATGATCCGACCATGATGAGCAATTTCTCCTCTTGCCACAATACTTTCATTCTATTTTCTTTTAAATAGATGTTGCACTTTTATGCCAAAATGTTTTCGATGTAATCGACTGCAGATTTGTTGAATTGTGGGAGTATTTTACACACTTATACTGGACCAGAGATTTAACCCTTTCCCACATACAGCATATCTGCAGCATATGACTCTGACAATATGTAGACAAAAATATGGAAACTTTCTATAAATAAAAGTGAAAACATTGTGGCAAAAGGAGAAATTCCTAATTATGATTAATTTCTCCATTTGCCGCAATGTTTTGAAAAGTTGTCTGCTGCAGAAGCGTCAGAAAGTGTCTATATGTGGGAAAGGGTTAACCATTTACAAAGTATTCCATGAGTCATCTGAATTAACAAAAGAGCCAAGATGGCCCTAAATTGATTGACTGTATTTCAAAATCCCCTAGGTCCAAAAAGGGTATATAGAACTCAAAATCCACTGGATGGTTTTAACAGGGTTATAAAAAATCCTTTAAGCAAACAAGAGGGCCAAGATAGCCCTAAGTGTGGTCACCCGATTGAAAGTTTTATACCTTTCATTTTGTTAGAGAATGAATGAGTTGGGTTTGTGGGCATTGCAACACAAAGAGGTCAGCTAGTGAGAAATGGAGGTGAGCAAAAAATGACAATAAGGAGAAGAATATTATATTCTTGCATTCTATTAACCCAACGCTTTCTGACGCCTCTGCAGCAGATGGCTTTTTGAAAACATAGTGACAAAAGAAGAAATTGCTAAAAACGAGCAATTTCTCCTTTTGCCACAATGTTTTCCACTTTTAGTCATAGGTTATCCATTCAATTATAGAGATTTTCTATGTTTTGACAAAATATGTTCAAATTCGTGCAGAATTATCGTATGAGGTAAAGGTTTAAAGTCAAAACCACACTAGTGACTTTTTACCTGTTCATGGGGGACTTTGACCTCCTGCTTCGAATGTGAAGATGTTTTGTTCATGTTTGGTTAAGAAGCCCTTTTGTTCAATTATAAGAAATACTGAAAACTAACCCTGCCCTTTATTGCAATTTGTTTTTTTTTACCAATTGACACAGTTTGCCGCCAGGGACATAATTTGAACAATCTTGGTAGGACCTCTAGACAATGCTACACACCAAATATCTAAGCCTTAGGCCTTTCAGTTTTTGACAAGATATTCTAGAATTCAAAGTTTAAAAATAAAAATCCTTTAGGTTTCCATGGCAACCAGAATTCTGCATGGAATAATTTCTTTGAACAAATTTGAAAGGGCACCGCCCCCCCAAAAAAACCTGTCAAGTTTCATCAAAATTAGCCATAAATTTTAGGAACAGATGTCGTTTGAAGCACTTATTTACAAACAACAGATGTAAAGTACAGAAACTTTCTGATGCCTCTGCAGCAGAAGACTTTTGAAAACGCTTAACAAGGTCAGTATTAAGATGAATCAAGGTCAGAGCTATGATGATTCAAGGTCAGTTTTAAGATGAATCAAGGTCAGTGTTATGATGATTCAAGGTCTTATTGGGATTTTACGCCACTTTCTACATTATTTCAGTTATATCACGGCGACAGTTCACTTATTCATGATCCCTGGGTAAACAAACCAGTACTAGTGTTAAGATGAATCAAGGTCAAAATTAAGATGAAACAAGGTCAGTGTTAAGATGAATCAAGGTCATAGTTAAGATGAATCATCAAGATCAGTGTTAACAGTTCAAGTGTCAGAGTGCAGAGCCTAAGTTTCAACTATAGCAATATAAGGCAAAAAAGCCATGTTTTTCGACCATTCAACTTGGCTTGAAGGAATCTAAAAGAGGTCATCCAGATTTTTGCATGGATCTTTTTCAAAATATTTGAAGGAATTTAGGAGAGGACATTGAGAGGATGCTTCCGATGAAGTTTCATCCGAATTGGCCAAATGGTTAGGGAGGAGAAGTCGTTTGAAGCAAAAGGTTAACGGACAGACAGACGGACGCCTGCACGCACGACAGACAATTCTCCATGACATAAGTGCTTAAAACTATAAATAAGGTTACGGAACAAAGTTTTTTTTTTAGTTATTTCCCCTTTGACACATTGTATTCAAATGTTGACTAATGCAAATGGTTCCATTATGTGGAAAAGCATTGATATTTTTTTTAATAAAAAAATTAGAAGCACAACTCTAATGGCATTACTTGACAAAAATTTGAGGACATTAACATCTAATAGCAGCTTTAGTTATTAAGCTGTCTGAAGTTACAGACTCTTTCTGAGGCCTCTGCAGCAGACGACTTTTGAAAACAATGTGGCAAATGGAGAAATTGCTCATAATGAGCATTTCTCCTTTTGCCACAATGTTTACAACTCAAACAACAATAATACTTTTAGGTTATAAAGATATTCAACATTTACGCATAGATGTTTTCAAAGTCGTCCTTTTCTGAAATATTTGTTGTATTTGAGAAAGGGTTGATCTGGACTGTTACAGCAGCTGTCAGTGAAATTAATCCCTGCTGCATACACTGCTCTACAAGCCATTGAAACATAATGAAATCTGATCGACCATTTGTGTATATGAGATTTGAGATTATTTTTGATTGATATCATTTTAAACGTTGTTGATTACAGTTGAAGAAGATCGTAAACATTTACAACATACAAACAATATTTGATATCTAAGAAGTAGATGACTTTTGACAACATACAGACAATATTTGATATCTGAGAAGTAGATGACTTTTGACAACATTGTGGAGAAAGAGAAATTGCACTTAAATTTTATACAAAAAAAATACTTCTAAAATTTAACATTTTGCACATACTTCCCTCAGATATGATTAACCCTCTCCCACTTGAAGACCTAATTTGAGGCATCAACTCTATTTAATAACTTTACTATAATATTATAGGTATTTTCCATATTTCATCCTCCTTGGTTTCAAATTCATCTGCAGGAAAGGGTTAAAGCAGATAACTTGACCATATCATATCAGAGAGATGGTTCATCACATTTTGTAATAACAGCATGAATAGTACAGAAACCATTGGTTACGGTGAGTTCATTATTCCATTGCCACATACAGACATTTTTTGAAGCCTCTGCAGCAGAGGACTTTTGTTAATATTGTGGCAAAAGGAGAAATTTCAACCCTACTTTCGTTAACAGTCTTACCTGCTTTTAAAGACCAAGCACAGTTCTGGTCTTTGTTCACAGTTGGTCTTAAATCACAGGGTCATTTATGCAGAAAATGAAGGATTGTGGGAAATTAAAAGAGTGGTTGCTGTAGACAGGGAAATGCTAAACAAAGTTGGTTTTTATTACTGGTTTGTCTATATATACAATTTTTATATTTTTACCTAGAAGAGTTCAAAATCGTCTTCTTCAGATTTGTTGTACGTGGGAAAAGGTCAAAGTAACTGGTATAATGAGTTGCTAAACCCTTTCCCTCATACGACAATTCTGCAGCAGATGACTTTGAACTTTTTTTGTCAAAACATAAGAGAATCTCCATAGTTGAATGGATAACCCATGACAAAAAGTGGAAAACATTGTGGCAAAAGGAGAAATTGCACATTTTGTGCAATTTCTTCTATTGTCACTTATGTTTTCAAAAAGCCATCTGCTGCAGAGGTGTCAGAAAGCGTCTACATGGGGGAAAGGGTTAATTAGGTATTCTCAGAAATGTTCTATTTCTCAAGGGCTTTATTGATACGTATCAACCAATTATTAACAACCAATTACCCAAAATATTAAAAGAGTCGTCTGCTATGAAAACATGAAAGTTGTAACATCTGGGAAATATGGAAGAAGTGTATTGATAAAAGAGGTGACGATATTGTGGACTCATTTAGAGCAATTGTTCCTGTTACTAAAATGTACCTAATGTCCCGGGTTCGAATCCTGTGATGAGCAGGTTCTGCCTTATGGATTTTAACCCACACAATCAGTACAGGTACTGGTCAATTCTGTAGCAAAAGGGGTCGAATGTTGGGAATATCAAGGAAAGGGTTAACCCTTTCCCACATACAGCAAATCTGCAGCAAACGACTTTGAAAACATCTAGTCAAATATATGAAAATCTCAATAAAACATGAGGCCCAGTTGCATATTAGAGCAATCAAGGGAAAATGTTCTAAAGAAAAGTGAATTTGAAAAGATTGAAAACAGTGTGGCAAAAGGAACAAGAGGCCCATGAGGGCCTATGCTCTACTGGGATGGTTCTTTAGTCATTTTCAATCCAAAGCATGTATGTATGGTGAAGATCAGATAGTAAATGGAGACTCTATTGTGTTCACAAGCTGTATTATAGCAATTTTGACAATTTCAAGGGCCATAATCCGGTCATGCAAGGGCACATCTGGCTGGTTTCGAAAGGAACCAAGCTCTCATCAATATTTAACTACTATCTAATTTTGGTGAAGATCAGATAGTAAATGGAGCACCTATTGTGTTCACAAGCTCTATTATAGCAATTTTGGCAAACTCAAGTGCCATAATCCAGCCTTGCATGGGCGGATCTGGTTGGTTTGCAAAAGGAACTAAGCTCTCATCAATATTTAACTACTATCTAGGTTTGGTGAAGATCAGAGAGTAAATGGAGCCTCTATTGTGTTCACAAGCTCTATTATAGCAATTTTGAAAATTTCAAGGGCCATAATCCAGTCTTGCATAGGCGAATCTGGCTGGTTTGCGAAAGGAAGTTCCGAACAGAGCTCTTATGGATATCTAACTACTGTATAAGTTTGATTGAGATACAATCAAAGCTGAAGACTGTATCGCATTGACAAGCAATTGTTTACGGACGCGCGGACGAAGGACACCATGCCACGGCATAAACTCTTCTGGTCTTTGGCCAGTAGAGCTAAAAATTGCTCATTATAAGCAATTTGTCCTTTTGCCACACTGTTTTCAAAATTCGTCTGCTGCAGATGCGTGAGAATGTGTCTATAAGCAGGAAAGGGTTAAATGAACATGTCAGAAGGTCAACTTGTGTAGACTCCAATAAGATCTGAACTTACACTGTTGAGTAACTAGTACGTATCTTTTTTCGGAAGGGCAGACTTAAATGTCATTTAACACTCTCTACATAGAACAAATCTGCAGCAGAGCAGACCACTTTGAAAACATCTAAACATAAACACATAAAATTATATATAATTTTAGGTTAAAACAGTTTTAGCAATCTCTCCTTGTGTCAATTTTTTTAAAGCTGCCTGCTTCAGAAAGGGTACAAACAAACAAGAGGGCCAAGATGGCCCTAAATCGATCACCTGAATGATAGTAAATTAGAAGCAAATATTTAACTGCAAATATCTGTGAAAATTTAATCAGGAGTTCAAATAAAACTGCAAGGAGTGGACACTCAGTAAAAGAAATAGTTTAAGAACTTTAATAAGAATGGAATTATAAAGTTTTGTCATTTTGCACCTTTCCTGATGCGGCTTTGCTGTCCTGTTTGTCAACGAAATCAATATGGCTTGAACAGTTTTTGTAGAGAGTCACTCAAAGAACATTTCTGCCAAATTATCTTGGAATCTGACAAATGGATTATGGAGATGGAGATTTTTAAAGTTTGGGTATTTTTCTCAATTTCTGATGCCGCAGCAACAAAGGTTCTACATAGAATGTAAGTCTTTGAACAATTTTGAAAGAGGACCATCAAAGGAACATTCCTGTGAAGTAACGTTGAAATTGGTCAAGTGGAATGGTAGGAGTTGTCATTTGTAGCTAAAGGTTCAATTTACCCCTTTTGTGATGACGCAAGGTTGCTATGATTTTGTAATCAATCAATACGGCTTGTAAAAATCAAGAAGAGGATCACTGAAGTAAGATTCCTATTCAATTTTCTTAATATCAGACAAGGACTTAAAAATGGAATTTCCAAATTTTGTCATTTTGCCCCTTTTCTGATGCCATTGAAAGAGGACCATCAAACGAACATTCCTGTGAAGTTTGGATGAAATTGGTCTTGTGGTTTAGGAGGAGATGATGTTTAAAGCTAAAAGTTAACGAGATGATTTTGCCCCTTTTCTGATGCTTCCTGACTGCCATGTTTTTCAACCAAACAGTATGCCTTGAACAATCTTTGTAGAGGGTCACCCAAGGAACATTTCTACCAAACTATATTGGAATCTGACATGCAGATTCAGAGGAGAAGATTTTTAAAGTTCGGACATTTTGCCCCCTTTCTGATGCCGCAGTAACCAAAGTTCACAATTGAATTTAAATCTTTGAACAATTTTTAAAGAGGGCCACCAAAGGAACATTCCTGTGAAGTTTGGATGCAATGGGGGACAATAGTCGGTTATCCTCCCCTGCTAACCGCAAGGTGGCACCACTGTTCCCGGTCCATCAGACTCCTGATAAGAAATTACGTATCACTCTCTAAAAATCGCATCAAACACTCGACGCTTAAAAAATGGAATCCAAATTCAGATTGTTAACAATTCCAGAATTGAAGGCAGAATTAAAAAGTAGAGGTGCTAAACTTTCTGGTCGAAAGAATGAATTACGTAAATTTTCTGTAATTCGAAGAAAAAAACATTGTTTGATAACGAAAGTAAAATGCCGTCGCGGAGAATCTGAACACGATTTTGGTAACTTTTAAAAGCTATATTGCTTTATATATTGGGCGTTAA